>PVIW01006289.1:0-90011 GCA_004026585.1 Noctilio leporinus | reverse complement strand
AGAAAGAAAGAAGGAACTTGTACCCTTTGCAACAACATGGATGGAACTGGAGAATATTATGCTTAGTGAAATAAGCCAGTCAGTGAAGGACAGGTATCATATGTTCTCACCCATTACGGGACAATAATGAACAAAACTAACAACAAGCAAAACAGAACCAAGTGTATGAATACAAGGAATAGGCCTGCAGTGGTCAGGGAGAAAGGAGTTGGGGGGGGGGAGGCAGAGGCAAAGAAGGGGAGCAGCTTAGACAAGAACCTAGTATAAAGGAACCATGGACATGGACAACAGGTGGGATTGACTTTGGGGGGAAAGGGTGGGTGGGGAGGGGGACAGAGGGGAGCAAAAAAGGGATGGATGTAATACAACAACAATAAAATTAAAAAAAAAAAAAAAAAGAATGAATGACAGATCCAGTCCTGGGATTGGTTCCTGAAGCGGCACTGGCAAATCAAAAGAAAAATCTCCTATGTTTATGGGGCTTTTGTGTAATGACCGAGCTGCTTCATGTGTCCTGGAGACAAAGAGAATGAACATTGTTCATGCAAATTGTCATTTATCTAAACACCACAGTCATTGGTTATAAGGCATTGTTTCAATGCTGTGGCAATGAATCATTTTTGTGAGCTAAGATGTTAAAATATATATTGTCCTTCAATATAAGTAATTGACAGCAATGGTGTTTTTTGTTCTACTTCAAAATGCTGGTCCCTGGAAAATTTAGAGAACAAAATGTCTCAATGTCACAGTATACTATGTGTTTCAGAAGTTCCCTCTTCTCCCACTTCAGTTCATGTAGAATAAATAAAAAGGTAGTCAGTAAATGGAACAATAAAACCAAAAACAAACAAAAATATTAAATTGGCTAATTCGTAAACTAAGTAATCCTGTAATTAGTTTGTGAATGAATATGAAGTAATAAGGACCACTACTTGATATTCTTTGTCCATCTTCCATTTTAGCTAAATTATAAATGAATTCTATAGTCAGTATTCATAATTTAAGCTTCTTTTTAGAGCATTATATATAATAATGTTTGATTCATTAGTAATTTATTAATAAAATAACAACCATATAATAAAACTTTGATGCCCTCAAAGTCTGCAAAGGAACTTATACATGCAGCTTCTAGAGAAAATTCTAGATGAGTTTCATAAGTCCTTTGCATTCTAGAAGAAAGAACAAAATACTATCAGTATTATTTATTTAACAAATAATATTGTCTGTGGTACATTCACACTTTGTTGCTTACTTAGCTAAAGTGCAACACGTTTTCCAGAATTCTCTTCACTGTGTAATTTCAAATTAGTGTGGACCACAGTAACATTTGCATAATGTTTAAGAGATAGATGAGAAAGAGCAGCAATTTTTTTCATACTTGGAAGATCTGTGCAGGTTCTCTGCTCGGCACTATTGCAACTCATGCGCATTACACAGATCTGCTTGCTCCCCTAATGTTATTGAGCAGATCCCAATCTGCCACCTCTGCTGCTCCCATCAGATGTCCCTTTCACATCTCCAAATCCTGGGACAGGTAAATGGTTTAGTTCTCTGACAAAGGACTCAAGTTTCCATTACAGGTCACCTGCACCATTGAAGTTGGAAATTTGAAAAGACTGACACAAGTACCCTAGTCCGTCCTTATAAATTCCATTCTTGTCCTCATGGGCTCCAGTTTCTCCTGGCTCCTCACCACTTCGCCTCTATCTTTTCTTCCCAGGTGCCTGCCTTCTTAATTCAGACATAAACCATTTTTTATGGACTATTTAACCAGTTTCCCTAATAACATAAGGTCAACTCCCTATAAAAAAATATATTAATCATTCATAATGTTTGTGTTTCTCTGACTGAACACTGCACACTGTAAAAAACCCCTACAAGTAGCAATCAGAATTAAGAAAATAAATAAATAAATATAGTAAAGAAGACTATTAGTTTCCTAGGGCTACCATAATAAAATAGCACAGCTTAAGTTGCTTATAAAACAGATTTATTTTCCCAGAGTTCTGGAGACTAAAAGTTCAAGATTAAGGTGCCAGCAGATTTATTCTCTTCTGAGGTCTCTCTCTTTGGCTTGTGATGGCTGCCTTCTAGCTGTATCTCATCTGGGCTTTCCTCTGTGCATTTGTATCTCTGTTTCTTCCTCTTCTCATAGAGACACAAGTTATTGGAATAACTTTAATCACCACTTTAAAAATGCTGTCTCTAAATACAGTCCCACTGGGGACTAGGGCTTCAACATGTAAATTTGGGAGAACAGGTTCAATTCATAACAAAGATTAACAAAAAATTGAAAAGTGTAATTGAATTGAGAAACATTAAGTGCAATTATAAAATGCCATAGAAGGCCACTTGATGAGCCCATAATATAGTGCTGAGACTGATGGGGTCAATGATAGGAGGATTACACAATATATCATCCAAAATGGGACACTTGTGAAAGTAAAATTGTGCATTAAAAATAAATGATATGATCTTCATCAGGCATAATCTGGAACTGTCACAGCAAAAATCGGAGCCATAGGCAAGATCTCAAGGAGGAAATAAAATCCAAGGTAAGATCTAAGGAAGAATAGAAGTCAAGGAAACAAAGGGGAGAGGGTGGAGCGAATGTTCTGGGCAGTCAGGCGGAAAGAACATAATGAACAGAAAACAATAAGCTGGAGAAACAGTGCCATGTTTAGAGGACTACAAGAGATTCCATGCCGCTAAAGTTTAGCCAGGGCAGCGGGCCAGTCAAGAAGTCAGGTAAGCAGGACTCAGAAGATAAAGGAGCTCTTTCAAAAGTTGAGACTTGATTCTGGTGTCAGCTGTGGGCCAGGATGAGTTTCAGTCATGGAAGTGGAATAATTTAAGTTACAATTTAGAAAGATCTCTAAAAGTTATAGAGTTATATATATATATTATATATATATAATATATATATATATATAGAGAGAGAGAGAGAGAGTTATAGTTAATAACACTGCATTATATAATTGAAATCTGTTAAGAGGATAGAACTTAAATGTCTCACCATCCCCTCTCCCCAAAATAAATGGGAGGTAGTAGATGTGTTAATTAGCCAGATAGCAAATCCTTTCACAATGTTTACATATATCAAATCACCACAGTGTACACTTTAAACATCTTGCAAATATTATTTGTCAATTATATCTCGATCATGCTAATTTTTTTTAAAGAGAGAACTTAGATCAAAATGGTAGATTCCCTCACTTCCTTTACCTTTTCCCCTCAGACACTTTGTTTCTCCCCAGGACACAAAGAGGTATTTTTTAAAGACCAAATAAGTAACAGCCTTGGGAAACAATAAGAAATACTATCTACAAAACAGAAATATGGAAGATCTGCAAAAATAAAAAAGACATCAAACAGGATCAGATAGACAAAGAGACCTCAGTCCAATGTTAGAACCCCCAACATCTGCAAGAACTATGGAGCCAAGTTCAAAAGACACTCACTAAAGATAAAATTTTGAATGGCAATAATCATAATAACTACAATGGACTAAAACCTATCAAATACGTTCCAGTCTATAATAATATTGTAATAAAACTAATTGGTTGTCACTGAGGAATACCAGTAAATTATTATGAAAACTGTTAACAAAGAGAAATAATCAAGCATTTTCTTGCTTTTTCCATATGAACTGTATGAAGAGGTAACCAAGGTTAGATGGGGGAAAGTTGCTCTTTATAGAAATACTCCAGCTAATCCATGAGGAAGGAATGATTTAATTACTACATCCTTATTTGAGTTAATGAAGGTAGGTATTGTTTAGCTGCTAAAATTCCAAAAGAGAAACAACTAAGCTTTTAATGCCTCCTGATTAAAAAAAAAAACAACAACATAACATTATCTGTGAATTAATTTTTCTAAAAAAAAAAAAAAAAATTGAACTTGAATCTAACCAAACTTCCAGAACAGTTAATAATGTACAGGAAATTTAGAACAACAAAGGTTATAATCAGCAAACTCAACCCATATTACAAAAGAAATGAAAGAAGACAATAGATTGGAAGAGTATCTGGGGACATATCATAACGTGTAGACTATATTTATATCCTGATTCAAAGAAAAAAACTCTAAAATAATATTCTGATATTCATGTCATAATATAAATTTAAATACTGACTGAATATGTGATGATACACATACATTTCTAGGGAGTGGTTGCATACAGAAGTTCAAAGCTTTAAATAGGCACGTAAACTGGGCACATAAACGTGAGAATTAGAATCATCTATAGATTTTTGTTGAGCACATGGAAGTTTATGAGATACTCAGCTAGGTATAGCATAGTTTCTCATCCTCAGCACTGATGGGATTTGGAACTAGAGAATCCTTTCTGCAAGGACATGCTGTGCATTGTAGGACATCTAACTGCACCCATGGCCTCTAGTCAACTAGAGGCCAGTAACATCCTCCACTCAGTTGACACAACCAAAAATGTCTTCAGATAGTTTCCAAAATTGCCCTCATTTGAGAATCACTGATGTAGAGTAAAAAGAGAAGAAGGGGAATAACAAAGCCTTAAGGACTTAAAAAGGTCTGTTACCAAATTACAACTCCACTATTTACTAACTGTGACCATTTTTCCCTGCCTTACCTTTCTCATCTAGCATATGGAAATTATATTGTCTAATCTACTAGGTAGATGTGGCAATTATTTAATATGAAAATACTTCATGGCCCTGGCTAGTGTAGCTCAGTGGACTGAGTGCCAGCCTGTGAACCAAAAGGTGGCCAGTTGGATCGCCAGTCAGGGCACATGCCTGGGTTGCAGGGCACACGCCAATCAGGTCCCCAATTGGGGGCATGTGAGAGGCAACCAATTGATGGATCTCTCACACATCAATATTTCTCTCCCTGTCTTTCTCCCTCCCTCTCTTTAAAAAATAAATAAATAAAATCTTTAAAGAAAAAAACACTTCAAGAGTGAGAAAATATGTGGCATGTATCCCTTTAGAAGTGCTTATTACTATTGGCTTCCTTCTGGTTCCCTTCCCCTCAAAACAATCCTACATCTGTAAAGCTGCCTAAGGATCCCACAGAAACTAATGTGCATGCCCACATTCACCCTCTCCCAGCACTTTCCAGGAAGTAACTTTGCAACGAGAGAAACAAGTAAATACTCTCAAATAGTGACGGTAAACAATTGTTCTCTCTCTGAGTCCAAGATCAGAGCCCCACACACACCTCCCAGAGAGGCCTCTTAGTTTGACTAAGAAACAACACAGACTTACTGAAGATCTTCAGATCAAAACCTAAAGGGAAAAAAAAAAAAAAAAAACTAAAGGGAAAAATTGTATATTTTCATTGAATAAAAAATATTTAACTGGAAATAAGTCACTCTGTTATAAGTGAGGTTTTATGTTTCAGTAGGCTTTGAAAAAATGATTCATGCTTTATCTCTCTTTACCCAGCAGTTTTAGTAGTTATTAACTCTTTTTTTAATTAAAAATGTTACTGAGATATCTCATATACCATACAATTCACCCATTTAAAATCCACAATGCAATTATTTTAGTATATTCACAGATATGTACAAACATCACCAGAGCAATTTTAGAACATTTTTATCACCATCAAAAGAAATGTCATAGCATTTATCTATCACCTGCTTTTTCTGCTTTATATTTCACTAATCAATTTTTTGTCTCTATAGATTTATTTATTATGGTCATCTCATATAAATGGAAACATGTAGTCTTTTGTATCTAGCTTTTACTTATGAAATTATGATGAAACTATAAAAAATAATGTTTCCAAGGTTTATCCATGTTGTAGTTTGTGTCATTTTACTTATTCCTTTAAAAGGTAGAATAATATTTCATTATGTAATTATAACACATTTTGGTTATCCATTCATCAGTTGACAGGCATTTGGATTCTTTTTACGTTTTGACTATTGTAAATAATGATGATATAAACATTCACGTGTAAGATTTTGTTTGAATGGCGCCGGCCTGTGAACCCAAAAGTTGCTGGTTCAATTCCCCACTCAGAGCACATAACCAGGTTGCAAGCCAGATCTCCAGCCAGGTCCTTAGCTGGAGACAGGTGAAAGGCAACCATACATTGATGCTGGTCTCCCTTTCTTCCTCCTTCCCTGCCCTCCTCTCTGAAAATAATAAATAAATAAAATCTTAAAAAAAAGAAAAGATTTTGTTTGAGCACCTGTTTTTAATTCTTTGGGGTTTATAGCTAAGAGTGGAATTGTTGAATCATCGGGGATATCCAAACTGATTTCCACAGTGACACATTAGTTTTACAAATGAAAATAATGTTTAAAAGTAGGATACTTTTAAACACTTCCCTACACTCTAAAACAGGCTATCCCTGCTCAACTTTGTTGAGTGCCTAAGTTAAACCTCCAAAGAGAAGAAATGGTACACATGTAATATAGATATTCAGTCATTTTGTACTATTCTGCCCTTATAGAATCTTCTCATTTATTTATTTATTTATTGTTGTTATTGTTGTTGCTGTGGTTGTTAAAGGGTTTGTAGGTTGTTACAGGGTTTGTAGGTTGACTTAGTAGCCAAAAAATTGTTTAAAACCTTGTTTCTATGGAGAAATGTATTTCGAGTTAAGATTAGAGTTCTAGAAAAAATGGTCACATACTGTACTTGGGCTTCTTGACCAGAAGTTTCACTTAGCCCATCCTGCAGCTTCAGAAGCCAGTTAACCTCTAAGGAGGGACTCTACCAATCCTTAAATTGCAAGGCTGACTAAGTAGAAGGGATTCTTCTTTCTTCATTTTTCTTCTCCAATCTAACAATACCTAGCTACCCACCAAATAAGTGCATGAAAGTTTATAGACATACATCTCATTCTACCGAGATTTCCGCTTCTCTTCCTTCTCCCTCTTGGATGGAATCACATAGCTTGCCTCTGTCTAAGATATTCATCAGGCAAGTGTTCAACAGTGAGGAAGTCATCTTGACTTCAAGTGAATTCCTTGCCTTGAGACCATCCTAGTGGAGAAACTGACCAAGTATAAAAGGCCAAGTGATATCTCTAACTAAAGCAACAACAGCAGCCTAGGCAATGAGAGATCACAGCAGTGACCCCGAAACTCAAGGCCAAGAATTAGGAATATAATAAAATCATAAATAAAATAATGGCTTTGAGCTTGTAAACATTAAAAAAAAAAAAGTTGTGAGGCAGAATGCAAGTTGGGTCAGAGTATGTGGTTTAAGACAAAGGCTATAAATACTGGGTTGCATTCTAAGATGGTTTCCCCAAATCCCTGTCCCCTGGTTTACATGCTTAATATAATCTTCTCCTGCGGTACAGGCAAAACCTGTGAATATGACTAGATATCAGCCTTATATATAGGCTACGTTATATGGCACAGGTAAAGGGATTTTACAAGTATAATTAAGGTTCCTAATAATTGGCTTTGAATTAATTAAAAGGAAAGTTATTCTGGGTGGGCCTGACCTAATCAAGTGAACCTTCAGGTTGTCCTTGAAGAAGTAAGTTGCCATGCTACAGAGCCCTATGTGAAGAGTCCTTTGGCTTATGGAAAATAAATTCTAGGAGCCAAGAGAGATCCTTGGTGAAAATCTTTCAGAAGATGGGTGCCTCAGTCATACAGCTACAGGAAGATAAATTCTGCCAACCACCTGAGAGCACTTGGAAGTGATTTTCCAAGGTGAATTTCCAGAATAAGATGCAGTCAACTAAGACCTTGGCTCCAGCCATGTGAGACACTAAGCAGGGAACTCAGCTAAAACATGCCACACTCCAGACCCACAGCAACTGTAAAATAATAAATTAATCTTATAAGTTGCTGAGTTTGTGGTAATTTGTTATGTGGTAATAAAAACAAATAAGCCAAAGGCCATAGTGTGTGTGTGTGTATGTGCATACACATTTCATGCTCTAGGAGAACTTAGTGGCTTTGAAACACTGGGCAGAACCTAATACATATCCTTTGTATAGTTTTGTCTTTTGTGTACTTATCTTTGGTTTGCCTTTCATATCTAAATAGCTCTTTTCCTATCTATCTTATATATGCACCTTCTATTATTAAATTTAATATTTTTTGTTTTAATCTTGATGATGATGCAATGATCTACACGAAGGATTTGCATGTTAATTTGTCGTATCCTCAAAGGGGGAGTTCTAAACCAAGAAGCCTTGCAAACATTTTTTGACTTTGAATCCCAAGGTGCTCTTACAAGCAGAATAGGAAGTAGGAGAAATTAGAAACTGGCTAAAATGAGATTTAAAGTTCCTAGGGGAGTGGTAAAACCTACCAGAAAACCTACAGTTTGTGTGTGTATAATCACACAAACCATTTAGATGTGGATGTTATTGTTTAGTTAGACCTGAATTCTAGAGGGGCCAGAACCAATTTTAATTTGGTAATTTCAGAGTATAGAATGGTATAAGTCTATATCATCTGATTATAGTTTGAATCAAAGTACACAATACAAGATAGACTTGGGACCCTCTATTTTACTTAGGTGCAGTGCAAGCACCAAAGCTCCCTATTTCATCCAAAGACAAATGAACAACAAATATCCTTCTGTTATTGGTACAAAGCTTAAAGTGAATGGGGTTTATCAGGGTTTTACATCTAATCTCTCTGTTTAAGAGGTTCTGGCTGTTAACTTTGGCAGGCAAGAGAAGGAGAACCAAATGCTTGAAGGCCAAAGGGTAGAGTTCCTAGGTTAAAAAAAAAAATGGTATGTATATAAAATTGATTTTGCTATTATAGTTGTCCCATTCCCTCCATCAATGCCCTTCTTAGTTCATGTCCATGTGTCATACATATAAGTTCTTTGACTTCTCCATTTCCTTTATTTTTCTTAATATTCCCCTGTCTATTCTGTAATCACCAATGTGCACTTTTTTTCTTTAACATCCAGACAATTCACCATTTAATTACTGCCTTCTGTCAGCCTCTGAAGTCATATTAATACAAAGGGTTTTTTTTTTATTATTTTAAAATGCTTATGTTCACTCATTTAAAGAATTACTTCTTTAAGTAATATCAATTGCAATAACAATCTACTATCTAAGATGGAAAACTCCAAAAAGAATAAGTTGCAGTTCCACTAGCTTAAAATAAAGTTTAGTTGTAACAATGGAGGGGATAGGATCTGACTCAGAAACCAAATTCATCTTTTACTGTGGGTTTGGCACTGTCTCGAGGACAGCTTTCACAAAAGTGAGTTCTGCAATACACCGTTTCTGTGATATATTTCACAAAAATAGCATTCCAGAGTAAAATAAGTTTTTAAAAAATGCTTAATTTACTATAATATATCTAAAATATTATCATTTAGCATAACAATTATATAAGCTATTGACATATTTAAAATTTTTGTATTAACACTTTAAAATCCAGTATATACTTTAGACATTTGTAAAAATATGTGTGTAAAAAAAAATTTAAGATGACTTCTATTTTCATGTGCCATTTTAAGTATAAACATTTCAAATTGCTATCATGGATTTTAATAATGAATCTAAATAGCCAATTCCTTCTCCTCTAAATAAAGCCAGAATATGTCAACTAAATCTTTAGCAATAAACATTTCTGTTCTTATTATCCCAGAGAATATACTAAACCAGTATGAAATTTCTAAGTGACTCTGCTAAAAATGTATTTATGAAATAGAACATTTTTATTTCAAAATTCCCATAAAATTCATTCCCTTCTGGCCATGGAACATCCTGCTCATGAGAGTACTTGTGACACCTCCAGCTGTTCCTCTCCATTTTCCCCTATCAATTCCACACTATCATTTTTAAAAGGCATAATAAGATTTTCTCAAATAATCGCCAACACATAAAGAAATTACTTCTCCAGATTTAAGAACTCCAGCAAAGAATTGGTAGGGGATAGCTATCTCATTTTCAAATAAGGTCCTATTCAGATGGAACTATGATCACGTTATAGTTAAGAGCAATATTTCTAGATGCCATATTTCAGGAGGTCTTCAGTTATCTTAACAACTCATGAAATTCTAAAAGACAAAATTAATTTTCTCTCACAAAAAAAAGACTAAAATGTACTCTGTTACCTTAGGGGTTAGAACAGAAGACAAGTTCTAACATTAAAAATAGAATAATAATAATAAGCCTTGGCAGTACATTGAGCTCCATAGAGACAGAGCTGGGGCAAGTGCGAGCCAGACAGGCACTGGGCGACTCTGTGCTCGCTGAGGAAAAGTGATTAAACATGGGCAAAGGAGATCCTAAGAAGCCAAGAGGCAAAATGTCATCATATGCTTTCTTTGTACAAACTTGCCGGGAGGAGCACAAGAAGAAGCACCCAGATGCTTCAGTCAGCTTCTTAGAGTTTTCTAAGAAGTGCTCAAAGAGGTGGAAGCCCATGTCTGCTAAAGAGAAAAGAAAATTTGAAGACACAGCAAAGGAGGACAAGGCCTATTATGAAAAAAAAAAAATGAAAACTTATATTCCTCCTAAAGGGGAAACAAAAAAGTTCAAGGATCCCAATGCACCCAAGAGGCCTCCTTTGGCCTTTTCCTTGTTTTATTCTGAGTGATCACCCAAAAATCAAAGGAGAGCATCCTGGCCTATCTATTGGTGATATTGCAAACAAGCTGGGAGAGATGTGGAATAACATTGCTGTAAGTGATAAGCTGCCTTATGAAAAGAAGGCTGCTAAACTGAAGGAGAAACACGAAAAGGATATTGCTGCCTACTGACCTAAAAGAAAGCCTACTGCTACCTAAAAAAAGGAAGTTGTCAAGGCTGAAAAAAGAAAGAAAATGAAGAAAGAGGAGGATGATGAAGATGATGATGCAGAAGTTGGTTCTAGCGTGGTTATTTTTCTTGTCTATAAAGCAATTAACACCCCCTGTACACATCTCATTCCTTTTAAAGAAAAAAATTGAAATGTAAGGCTGTGCAAGATTTGTTTTGTTTTGTTTTGTTTTAAAGATTTTATTTCATTATTTTTAGAAAGAGGGGAAGGGAGAGAGGCAGAGAGGGAGAGAGACATCAGTGTATGGTTGCTTTTCACCTGCCCCCAGCCACAGATCTGACTGGACACCTGGCTTGCAACCTGGTTATGTGCCCTGGCTGGGGAATCGAACCTGCGACCTTTGGGATCACAGGCCAGCACCTTACCCACTGTGCTACCAGCCAGGGCTGAAGATTTGTTTTTAAACTGTACAGTGTCTTTTTTTGTATAGTTAACACACTACTGAATGTGTCTTTGGATAGCCCTGTCCTGGAGGTATTTTCAATGCACTAACCTTTACTGGTACAGTATGGGGGTTGTAAATTGGCATGAAGTTTAAAGTAGATTCTTATTGGTGCACAACACAAATTAGTTTTATATGGGGATGGTAGTTTTTTTCATCTTCAGTTTTCTCTAATGCAGTTTATGCAAAATAATTGTTCTGTTAACTGAATACCACTCTATAAATGCAAAAATAAAAATTGCAGCCACTTTGTTGACATTCTGAATGCTTCTAAGTAATTACAAATGTTTTAATTAAAAAATAGAATAATAAGATCATAATCACAAAAGGTTTGGCTATTTTAGATTCAGGCAATGACACCAAACCTGGTTAATCATAAGAAGTAAATTTAAAACTGCTCAGGAAGATGCTTAAAATCCATATTCCTAGGTCCACACATACCTCCTAAATCAGAATCCTTTAGGTGGAACTTGAGAATCTTCACTTGTAAAGCAATGCCTACATATTTCTAATGAAGCTAGTCTGTAGACCAGATTTTAAGCACCACAAAAATTAAGAGATATATCCTATTGATTTGATAGAATTTTCATTGTGACATAATGCCTGAAAATAAGCTATTCTAATTTAAAATTAAAAAGAAAGGCCTTTGGTCTAAATTTTTACATTTAACTTTTCAATTTCCAAAATTCCCAATGGATTACCAAAGGAATTCAATAATTGTGGAAAATTTGTGTTGGCTCTGAAAATTTGGGAAAGAATCCCAACTGTGTAGGGAAAATCAATAAATTTCTGCATAATATATTGCAATCAGACTAAATTGGGGAAATTTAGACAACTCCAATTCAAAAACTCACCCTAAGGGTAGAATGGTAGGGCCTGGAGTAAAAATGGTCATTAGAACAATAGTAGGAGGTTTGGGGAGAGCGTTGCAAGTCTAGAGCTAAAAGTGTGAGATTTCACTGCATAATTTGCTCCAGGTTACCTTTGAACTATAGAGCAAGCCAAGTAAATTAGGGGCAATGTCACAGCTGGCCTCTGAACAGATTGGCTGTGCCAATAGAACAGGGATATTATCCCAACAAACTAAAAGGAAATAGACTGCTTTTGGCAAAGAGGCAAAACTTCCTGATGTAACTGCCTATGACTTAAATTCACACCCTACTCTTTGGAAGTAATTGCCCTATAATTTAGCCAAGTAAAGAAGAATTAATCTTTTTCTTTTATGTATTTTTCTTTCTTTCTTTCTTTTCTTTTTCTTTTCCTTCTTTCTTCCTTCCTTTCTTCCTTCCTTTCTCTCCCTCTCTCCTTCTCTCCCTCTCTCTCTCTCTCTCTCTCTTTCTCTCTCTGTCTCCCCCTTCCCCCCACTTCCTACCTTCCTTCCTTCTTTCCTTCCTCCTTTCTACCATCCCTCTCTCCTTTCTTCCTTCCTTCCTCCTTTCCCTCCTTCCTTGTATTTTTTCCTGCCAGCAACACTCCCACTTTCAACTATAACATTTAAATATTTCCATACATTTGCCAAATGTCCCCAGGAAAGGCAAACTCAACCCAATTGAGAAGCACTACAACAGATAACAATGTTTAAAATATTTAATTCTAATTCTATCCTGATAACATTGAGCATTTGAGTGAAAAAAGAATTTTCTAGAATCAAAAATTGATTTAAAATGTGGCTTAATAAATAAAATACAAAGACATTAAAGTTCTTATTAAAGTGCTATTATTCAAAAAAGACAAGTTCTGTGAGTCCTTTTCAATTAAGTTTATGAGGGTTATATTGGTCAGTAAAATGATACAGGGTTCAAGTGTACATACAATTCTACAATACATCATCAGTGCATTGCATTATGCACTTACAATCCAAAGTCTACTCTCTGTGACCACCTGTTTACACTCTTCTACCAGCCAAATTCTGCACTTTCAATGCATTACATTGTTTGTCTGTCTATTCATGCCCTGGTTCCACAATGTTTTATTTTTTATTTTTATATTATAAATATATTTTATTGATTATGCTATTACAGTTATCCCAATTTTACCCCCTTTGCCCCCTCCACGCAGTACCCCCAACCTCTCCAGCAATTTCCCTTTAGTTTGTGTCCATGTGTCATGCATATAAGTTCTTTGGCTTCAATATTTCCTATAATGTTCTTAACATTCCCCTGTCTATTTTGTACCTATGAGCATGTACTTCTAAATCCCTGCACCTTTTCCCCATTCTGCTTTTTCCCACTCCAAACTGATAATACTCCAAATGATCTTCATATCTATGATTCTATTTCTGTTCTGCTTATTTGCTTAGCTTATTTTTCAGATTCAATTGTTAATAGTTGTGAATTTATTGGCATATTAATATTCATAGTATTGATCTTTTCTTATATAATTCCCTTTAACATATCATATAATCTTGGTTTGGCGATGATGAACTCTTGGATGGTGGCTTAGTGGATAGGCACCAGCCTGCGAACCCAAAAGTCACTGGTTTGATTCCCCAGCCAGGGCATATAACCAGGTTGCAGGCCAGGTCTCCAGCCAGGTCTGTAGCTGGAGGCAGGTGAAAGGCAACCATACATTGATGTTTCTCTCTTTCTATGCCTCTTTCCCTTCCCCTCTCTCTGGAAATAATAAATAAAATCTAAGAAAAAGAAAAAAGAAAAAGAAACATGAATTTATTAAAAATATAATCTCATTTAAGAGTTTAGATACAAAAACTACAAACAAAATATTAGCAAAACACTGAGCAGTACTTTAAACTGATAACATTTTATTTGTGACCAGTCCAGAAATGCAAAATATTAGACTCTATTAATATTATTTATTCTATACTATGTAAAAGAAGATAAATCATATGATCATCTTGATAATATGTTATTTAGTTAGTAAAATTTAGTTAGTATTTCTGATTTAAGTAAACAAAACAACCCTTAGATAAATTTCAGATACCTTCTTAAACTGTTACAGACTATACTTTAAAATTTAAAAGCTGATATCAAAAGGAAAAGTAAAGTCTAAATGTCATTTTTAATAAAGCCAAGGCTAAGAAGAAAAATACCTTAATGTTTAAAAGATACATGATTTTTTTAATGTCAGTTCCCTTCAAGTTAATTTTATTGTTTAAGTCTAATGTGTCAAATTATTAAAAATAAATGAAAGAATGGCAAAGTTTTTAAAAATGTGGTATGTTTTTGCCTATTATTATTAAAAATATAGAAAAATAATTAAAATAGAGTGGAACAAGTACAGGAAAAACAGGCAGGACAATGAATCAACGTAAAGTCCAGAAAGGACTCAGTATCAAGATGTGGTAAAAGTTACTTTTCAATTCCAGTAAAGAAAAGATAGACTCTTCAATAAAGTTTGAAGATTTAGCTACAATAAATATTTATTAAAACACTACTCATATGTGAAAAATAGGCAACAAAAATGCCTAAGACTATGAAATTTGTTATATGTATATTATGATATATTTATGCAAATATGTAACATATATAATACATTATGTATATATTATATACATACATAACATTATATACGTTATATATATATATATATAATATATATAAGTTGGCATATTGTGAGAAGCTGTGTTCAGCTTCAGTGAAATTTTTTTAAAGATTCTTTTAATGCGTTTGCCCAATTCATGAGGGGTTAGTTATGAGCACACCTAACCATACCGCACTGAGTGTTCAGCAGTTTTTGACCAAAAACAGCATGACCCCTATGCCCCATCCTCTCTATTCACCCAATCTCACCTTGAGCAACTTTTTTTGTTTGGTTGGTTGTTTCTCCAGATTAAAAAAATCCTCAAAGGGAAACATTTGGCTGTTGCTGAAGAGGTGAAACAAAAAAATGGCAGAAGCATGAAAAAGCATCAAAATTGACAAGTTCAAAAACTGTTTTGAGCAGTGGAAAAATGTCTCAATAGGTGTATTGCATCAAACAGAGTGTACTTTGAAAGTGACTGAAGTTTAAACATGTAAAAATAAAAACACAGTTTTTAAAATATAAATAAATTCTTGGTTTTCAGGCCCCCCCCTTGTAATATGTATTGCGAGGTTCTACTTTTGTATTCTCTCTGGTGTGCGTACAAGAAAGTGAGAGAAGACTAACTAAAATAAAGAATTAGTTATGTATATATGGTAGACTTGTTTAATTTTTATTTTTTTTATGACTTCTTTATACTTTTTAAATGCTCAATATAAAAGTGTATGACTTCCCAGCCCTGGCTGGTAGCACAGTGGATAAGGTACCGGCCTGCCAACCCAAAGGTCGCTTGTTTGATTCCCAGCCAGGGCACATAACCAGGTTGCAAGCCAGGTCTCCAGCAGGGTCTGTAGCTGGAGGCAAGTGAAAGGCAACCATACATTAATGTTTCTCCCCCTCTCTGCCTCCCTCCCTTCCCCTCTCTCTGGAAATAAATGAAAAATCTTTTTTAAAAAATGTATGACTTCTCCAATAATTTTTAAAGGGAAGGTAAAACACACAAAAAAATCATATAGTTTGTAACACAAAATCTTCTGAGAAACATTGATGAGCATTTTTGTCAGTATTACTAGCCAACAAACTTGCTTGTACAAAAGTTCTATTTTTTTCTCATTGTTTATTCCTATACTAGGGTACTACCTGTCAAAATCCCACCCAAAAAGTCAAAAGCCAATGATAGGGAAGAGAAGAAACATGAGTAATCAAAGAGTATGTGACAAAGTGTTAAACATTATTAATTATTAGAGAAATGTAACTTAAAACCATGATGAAATAATGCAATATAAAAGTGAAAATATTTAAAATTAATGATTGACAATACCAAAAGTTGGTAAGGATATGGAGAAACCAGAAATCTTATATACTGCTAATGGGAGAATAAAATAGTGCAACCATTTTAGAAGGCTATTTGGCAGTTTCTTATAAAGTTAAACATATGCCTATTCTATGACCCAAGAGTTCCATTAGTATTGTCTAAGACAAGTAAAAGCATATTGTGCAAAAATATTTGCACAGGAAAACTATAGCATACTTGTTCATTAATGATAAAGATGATAAACCATCAAATGGCCATCGAAAAATATAATAGATAAACTGTGATACTCTCAGAGTGGAATATTACTCAGGAATGAAAAGGAATGAACTACTGATCTATACAGCAACATGGATGAACTTCCAGGGCACTCTGCTGAGCAAACAATGTCACGAATTGTCAAAGAAATGCAAATTAAAACTATAATCAGATATCATCTCACACCTGTCAGAATGATTGTCATCAACAAATCAATAAACAACAAGTATTGGTGAGGATGTGGAGAAAAGGGAATCCTCAGGCACTGTTGGTGAGAAAGCAGATTGGTATAGCCACCATGAAAAACAGTATGGAATTACATCAAAAAATTAAAAATAGAACTGCCTTATGACCCAGTGATTCTACTTCTGGGAACCTGAAGAAACTCAAAATACTAATTGGAAAGAATATATGCACCTCTATGTTCATTGCAGCATTATTTACAACAACCACAATTTGGAAACAGCCCAAGTGGTTATCTGTAGATAAATATATAAAACAGCTATGGTACACTTACACAATGGAATACAACTTAGCCATAAAAAAGAAGAAAATTTTACTCTTTGTGACAGCATGGATGAGCCTAGAGAACTTTAGACTAAGTGAAATAAGCCAGCTAGAGAAAGACAAATACCATATGACTTAACTCATCTGTGGAATCTAATGAACAAACTGGACTAATAAGTTAGCAAAATAGAGACAGACTCATAGATAGAGAACAGGCTGACAGCTTGGGAGAGGGTTGGGAGGCTGGAAGGACTGAGTAAAAAAGGGAAAATAAAGAACTCACGGAAAGGGAACAAGGATAATAGTGTGTTAATTGTTGGGGGGAGGGAAGTGGTTGGAGATGGTAGCGAGGATAAAGGGGATAAATGGTGATGATAAATGAATAAATAACTACTTAAAAAGAAAACACGAAAGAATATTTACCATAATATTCCATTTAGATAAAGTTAAAAATTTATTAGTGGTGACAGAAATTGGAATGGTGGTATTCTCTAGGAGGAGGTACAAAGATTGGGGAGGGACATGTGAACTCCCTAGATGATAACAGTGTTACTTAAGTGTGTGGGCTACAGCTTTGTCAAAAGTTCCTCATCTGCTCTTCTCTCCCCTATTAGTTTATAAACTCTCCTCAGGCAAGGATGCAGGTACTGGGTCTTATTTCCTTTTCTGTTTTTCCTTTTTCTTTTTCTCTTTTCTTTTTTCTTTTTCTTTTTATTTTTTTAAGATTTTATTTCATTATTTTTAGAAAGAGGGGAAGGGAGAGAGACAGAGAGGAAGAGAGACATCAATGTATGGTGGCCTTTCACCTGCCTCCAGCCACAGACCTGGCTGGAGACTTGGTTTGCAACCTGGTTATGTGCCCTGGCTGGGGAATTGAACCTGCGACTTGGGTTTGCAGGCCGGCACCTCATCCACTGTGCTACCAGCCAGGGCTTTCTTTTTTCTTTTTAATATCAAATCTAACTAATGTATTTCTAGTACGGTATCTTAGTGATCCAGTCAATAGATGAATGTAAGAAGAGCACTTAGTAATTTTGGTCCCAACATTTCTCAACTGTCATAGTTGAAGGGAATACGTCCATACCAGTCTTGGGCTATAAGCATCCTCAGGACTATATTTCATTCCAGTGATGTCTAGGTTTTTATTGAGGTTGTGGTTTGGGGCTGGAGAAAGCTACTGTTGCTCAGAGACACACTCACATTCTCTCACCACATCTCTTCCAAAATGTAGTCTGCCGAATTCATGAAAAACCCCTAGCAACTATTTAATTGTAATCTGCTGAACTGATGGTAGAAGGAATCTAAACCAGACTGGGATGGGAGCACAACACCAAAAGAGTTCAGAACATGCCATCCCAAAATATGTTGCTCTGGCATATTGGCTATTTGGACTTAAAGGCACTGAAGAATTGGCAAATACAGAAAAACTCTCTGACCTTCTTTCTTTTTCTTAAAGACATGAGATGAAATTCTTATATGAAAGACACTCTCCCTGTACCAGGGGAAAGTAACATTCTTATCAGCAAGGACAAGAAGTTGAGGCCTTAAACATTTTGTTGAAAGACACCTTGTTAAAGTAGTTGTTATATTCCTATAGCCTCTGCACATAGTTTAGTCTCTATTCCATAGTTGTTTTGTTGTTGCTGCTGTTGCTGTGGAGCCATATATAAAAGCAAGTAGATTTTACCATTTCTTTCATTCCTTATGAAGGCTCCTATGTCACATAAAATTTGTATTAAATAGAAGTAGATGCTTTTCTTGTGTTGATCTTTCTTTCATAGATGTAATTCTCAGGCCCCACCAAAAGACCTGTAAGAAGACAGATATAAAAGTTTTGTATGTCTCCTATTAACCAATGTCACCTCAATAAATTTAATTAAGCAAAAAGTTTAAGGTAAAGATCCAAGGTGGCAAAGGAGTGATGGCTACACTAACCTTCCCCCAGGACCAATCTGAAATTATAACTAAATTGAAGAGAATCGCCCAGACTAACCAACTGAACACTAGCTGTAGAAAAGCCTTACGATGACAGA
Organism: Noctilio leporinus; assembly: GCA_004026585.1. NCBI lineage: Eukaryota > Metazoa > Chordata > Mammalia > Chiroptera > Noctilionidae > Noctilio > Noctilio leporinus. Next base: position 71,226 of record PVIW01006289.1, on the reverse strand, counting down.
CAGATGAAACCATTTCATCACAACGTGACTGGTAGGGAGTGTGGAGGAGGCAAAAGAGGACTGGCTGAGCTCCCACATGTGACAGTTGAAGTTCCAGCAGGATATTTCAGTGATTGGAGGGTTTCCCCTGAAAAGTGTGGGGTCCAAACCCAAAGATGGGCTCCCCAGCCTACAGCACCAGAGCCAGAAAGGAACCCATATAGCACCCAGCTGTGAAAAGCAGCAAGATTTCTGTCTGCCAGAAAGAAATGGCTGGAGATACAGTGAGCCTTTTAAAGGGCCAACACAAAAAATTTCAGTTGTAGCCACTTTTCTTGGGCACTGGTGGAGGGGGGCAGAATGGACTAAAAATGTTTGAGGAGTCTGTGTTTGGTGGCTCCAGGGAAAGAACTGAAGGAACAGCCACCAGGATCCCTGTGCTGAGTCACTTTCCATACTGCAGAAGTCATCTTTCTCAGGCCGAGCAGTCCTTTCCAAATGGCATCAACCTGAGAAGAAACAATTAGCCCCACCCACAAGAATCACTCCATCCCACCCTATGGTGCTAGAGCTGCTTAAGGTCATACCATTGATTATTTTAACAACTAAGGGAGATCTCTGGAAGCTTTATGAAAATTCAGCTAACTCTCCCCCGGGCCAGTGCTGATAAAAGCCAGCCTTGGTGAGCACCCTGGATCTTTCTGGACACAAACAGGCCCAGAAGAGGGTGATGCATGCTGTGGATCACTAAAAGAGATCCTAAAAGGTTGACCAGGGCCAGTAACAAGCAGTGTCTGACAAAAGACTAAACCAGAGTCTTTGCAGATCTATCAAGTACCTAGAAACAAACACAAAGAAGCAGCCAAAATGGGAAGACAAAGAAACAAGACTCCAAATGAAAGAACAAGAGAATTCTCCAGAAGGAGAGCTAAATGAAATGGAGGCAAGTCATTTCATCTAGCTAGTCAGATAGAGAGTTTACAGTAATGATTATAAGAATACAAAACAGCATTTAAAAAGACACGGAAACCATAAAAAAGGACCAGCAAGAAATAAAGAATGCAATATCTGAAACAAACAACACACTGGAAAGAATAAACATTAGGTTAGGTGAAGCAGATCATCAATGATTTGGAAGACAAAGTAGAAAATAAAACACTCAGGCGGAGGAATATAAGGAAAAATAATTTTAAATGAGGGCAGCTTAAGTAACATTTTGGGCAACATAAGCATGAGAACATCCACATCATGGGACTACCAGGAGAAGAAGAGAGCAGAAAAGAAATCAAGAACTTATTTGAAGAAATAATGATTGAAAACTTCCCTAATCTGGTGAAAGAAGAAAACAAATAAGTCCAGGAAGTTTGGAGAGTCCCAAACAAGTTGGACCCAATGAGACCTACAATGAGACACATCATAATTAAAACAACAAGGTTTAAAGACAAAGAGAGAATCCTTAAAGTCACAAGAGAAAATTAGTTATATACAAGAGAACACCAATTCAAAAATCATCTGATTTCTCAAAAGAAACATTTCAGGCCTTTTTAGTAATAGCATTTTCATGTTTAATTTCTTTACAAACAACAGTAGTACTAAACCTTCCTCATGCAAACATGTTGACATCTTTGTAACTTATGTAGCCCTTCTCCCATTCTATATTATTTTCCTCTTGAGGAGAAAACATGCTTAGTGGTTTCACTCCTATTTTGTTTTTTTAAATGTTCCACTTTGTTAAATAAAAGATTAGTCTTCCAGCCCTGGCTGGTGGTGCAGTGGATAGGTGCTGGCCTGCAAACCCAAAAGTCTCTGGTTCGCTTCCCACCCAGGGCACATAATCAGGTTGCAAGCCAGGTCTCCAGCCAGCTCCATAGCTGGAGGCAGGTGAAGAGCGACCATACATTGGTGTTTCTTTCTGTCTCTTCCTCTCTCCCTTTCCCTCTCTCTAGAAATAATTTTTTTTTAATTAGTCTTCCAAATGACCTATCTTTTTCTCTCAACCTATATAGTTCTCTCTCAACCCTTTTTTGTTTGTTTGTTTGTTTGTTTTGTTTTCTTTTGTTTTTGCTTATGATATATCTCTCTATCTCTGCCTGACAATTTCTTGATATTCTTTTCCACCTAACAAATCCTATATTTTGCTTACGGTGAGGGGTACCAGAACTTGCCGGCTCATATATGCCTCTTCGGCATGTGGATTACTCTGAGCTAAAGGAAGCTGAGAGCCAGCAGACCACCAGAAAGCCCTTTACCTACTTCAAATACTGTTTTTTAAAAAGAGTATAAATTTCCTTTTTTGTAAAGAAAATTTACATTTATAAAGGAAATTTCCATTTGTTGTGATGTCTTCATATGAGAAATAGTTACTCAAGGGAGACAGCTCATCACCTGTGAAACTATTTACTCCTTCCATAACTTATCTCCCCATCCAGATCCCAAACCATTTTTCCTTGGTTTAGTCCTTAAGAGTATATGCAGCCTGTCCCGAAAGTATGAAGCCAATGTCAATATAATTAAAACAGTTCGCTCTTCCAATACTTTCAGGACAGACCTTTGTATAAGCATCAAACACCAGACCATCTCACTCATACTGCCACATTTTCTTTGCAACCTCCCATGTAAATATATGTAAAACCTTTTTTCCTCTTTTTCATCCGTCTTTCATTAGTTTTATGCTGGGACCCAACCTTTGAACTTAGGGCAGAGGAAAAGGGTCTTGGCCCTCTTCTCCAAAGTCCCACCCTACACATAGCTTCCTTTTCAAAGTTTCTCTCTTCTGATATTTATAAGACTTCACTTCACACAGGAGTAAGAAGTTGGATTTACATAATCTCATTATTTCTAGTAACAGAGGCTCAAAATGAAAGATATAGCCATATCAAGGTCTAGAAGTTTTAACTTTATTTTTTTATTTTCATTTTTTAAATTTTTTAAAAAGCTTTTATTTATTACCTCCAGACAGAGGGGAAGGGAGGGAGGCAGAGAGGGAGAGACAACAATGTATGGTTGCCTTTCACTTGCCTCCAGTTATAGACGTGGCTGGAGACCTGGCCTGCAACCTGGTTATGTGCCCCGGCTGGAAACCGAACCAGGGACCTTCGGGTTCACAGGGTAGCACCTATCCATTGAGTCACCAGCCAGGGCTAAAAGTTTAACTTTAAATAGTCCACTTTTGTTCCCAACTCATAATATACTCTAGTTTGACTCCGCTCTTTCCTTTACTCCCTGTGTCATTTGTGTCTCCTCCCTTGGAACCTGAACCTACCCCTTGTCTCTCACTGTGCACAAAGCAGATACAATCTGTGGGCTACTTTTCAAGCCCTGACCAATTATCATTCAGGGTTTTTGAACAGAAGGAAGGAAGGAAGGAAGGAAGGAGGGAAAGGAGGAAGAGAGGGAGGGAGGGAGGAAGTTGTGAAGAAAAAAATTAAGAAATGAGAAACTGTAAAGGTGGAAAAACTTTCATCAACCCTCTTAGAGTCCCTGGCTGAGTCCAAAAATTGAACTGACAAGGATTAATAGGAGGAAAGCATACAACTATATTTAATATAAGTTTTATGTGACATTGGAGTCTTCATAAGGAAAAGAAGACCCCAAAAGCAATTAGACCCGAGGATATTATGCTAAGTTTGATTAAGTGTGCACAGTTATGGAGGAGCATGACAGGTTAGAGAGTATGAGGTAAGCATAGTAAATCAGGAAAGTTAGCAAGGCCAGTTAGCTAGGATATTCTTGCCACCTTTTTGTCCTCAGAGATTAGGGCAGTGCTTTCCTCTGGGTACAGGCAGGGTACCTCTGAAGTGAGAGTTTTACAGCCTGTTTCAGGGAAGAGGGATAAAGAGATGGGGAGATCAAAGTGACATTTCTGCTTCTGTCATTTTCTCAAACGCCCTCAGTTTAAAATATTCTGTATGTCAAAGTGCCATTTGGGGGTAATGTGTCTTAAAACCATAAAAACTATTCTATTCCAAATTCTAAATAGTCTATCCATCTAAACTTTGAGTTGAGAAAATAAATGATCAAGGAAGGGGGAAAAGGGTGTTAAATCTTTCTCTTCCAAGAAGCTTCAGTTTATTAAATGGCAGCAAAAGTTTATATATGAAATTACTCTTAATAACAGGAAGCCTGCATCTCTATAAACATTGTTTGTAGATTCTTTCATTTTCTTTAAAAGTCAGCTCAGTAAATTGTTATAGGTGTTCAATTCAAAAGAGCTAAATTGTGAGCTCCCTGAGGAACTTCTCTGATTTGGTGATATTTCCCAAAACCTCATAAATACTAAATGGGCAAGATTACCTACATTTAACTGAAACTGATTGTTGTTAATTCTCTTAAGACCAATGTCCACACATGTGGCAAAATTGTGGAAAGAAGAACCGATCTCAAAATTCCTAATTTCATGCTTTTTCCTAGTACAAAGGGACAAGAGCCTCAGAAAATACTCTTTCCTTTGAATGCCATTTGCCTCAGATCAATAAATATGCAGAAAATACAATCATAGTACAAATGAATGTCATCTTGCCTTCAACCACAGTACAAAAGGAAAAGACATAATAATATACCTTTCGTTATCAAACATCAATGTTTCTCTCCCTCTCTTTCTCCTTCCCTTTCCCCTCTTTAAAATAAATAAATATAATTTTAAAATAGAAAAGCATTCTCAGTTAAAATGCACTGCTTTTAAAAGGCTGTCTTAGGGGCCTCCCACTGTTGTTTCTACCATATTCTATCGATGGCTAAAACTGAGTTGTTCTAAACTGAGACAGAAATTAGAAAACACAGACTTAGATGGATGGCCTTATGATCTGTTAACTTATTAAAGGTACGGTATTTCCTGGAAAAACATAATGAAAACTCTGGCATGCTCCTAATGTTTTGTGGTTAATTTATCAAATTGACTCAGAGCCTCCTTCACTGCTTGCTTTCTTACCCTATGTCTGGCTTTAATCTCAGATTTAGTATAAATGGCTAATTGCCTTAAGAAGCTGATAAATTAGTTTTAAAGTTTCTTAAATACAAAATATAAGTGCATCACTCTCTTAGCTTTTAAATAATAGTTCTGTGGGTTATGATTTTACTCCTATTTTTACATGAGAAAACTAAGAGTTGAAATCAAGTAACACACCCTACTACCACCACCACCACCACCACCACCATGGCCCACAATTCCCAGGCAAACAAATCTAAAGTTGCATATTGCAAGTCCCATCAGATCAGAGTTCATGACCTTTTCCTGTACAGGACCTACCTCTCTGGTGACCCAACCCATAATACCTTCAAATGGCACTCTTTTTACAAAACATGGTCAAACTAGGTATTTTTCTTTACCTAACCCCATCCCTGACAAGAATTCTAAGGTATGAGAGCAATATGCCTTATTCCTTCAATATCCCAGGTGAACTAACCTCAAAATAGGTCTAACCAAGAACAACTTGATTCAGTCAAAAGCTCTGTGCCAGGTGAGGAATTATGTGATGAGTTTAATCCACCCCTGCCTCTAACTATGCAACCTGTGCTCAGTGGCTCAATTTCTTTCAACTTCACATTCCTCATCTTTAAATGAGGTTAGCCATCCAATGCCATAGAATATTTTAGTTTGATTTACAATAGAATTCCTAAGAGAATAGGGGTATTTGGTACATTTTCCAAATTAGCATTTAATCAGTAAATTGCAAAGATATTGCCTAAGATTCTAAATAAGAAAGCATGATCTCTCAACTATATCTAATGTCATTTGGATTATTTTCCCCTAAATATTCCTTTTTTAAAGAATACAATTAATTTTAAAAACTGACCCTGGCAGGTGGCTCAGTGGATAAGCACCAACCTGTGAACCCAAAGGTCACTGGTTCAATTCCCAGCCAGGGCACATCACCAGGTTGCAAGCCAGGTCTCCAGCCAGGTCCGTAGCTGGAGGCAAGTGAAAGGCAACCATACATTGATGTCTCTCTCCCTCTTTGCCTCTTGCCCTCCCCTCTCTCTAAAAATAATAAAATATTTTTTAAATGGTTTAAAAACCTCATTAACATGTTTTTATTTATTAATTGGCATTTGAAATATTCTGCTCCTATATTGTAATACCTATATTCAAAGCCTATCAAAAAAAAAAAAAAAAGAGTACATTCAAGAAGCATAACAGTGAGTGAGAGGGACAGGGAAGAGCAATGGGGAAAAAAAAAGTGGGATAACTCTAATACGACAATAATAAATTAATTTTTTTAAAAAAGAAGAAGCACAGCAGTACTTTTAGCTATCAGACAATAATAAATTGAAAATGACAGATAGTGCTGATCATGGTGATTTCATGGTGAGAATGGTAAGGGCTTCTTAGAAGCTTCTCATTAAATTAATGAGAATCCCCAGCTTTTCAGGCCAGCAGGAGTAAGCAATGTAAAGGAGGATCTGAATGCCTTTCTATCACCCTGGGCATGAAAGACAAGATTGAAAGGACAACCATGTCAGTGAAGTGTTTGCCTTTCCATGCAGTTTGTCCTCTAGATCAGACTGTTACTCCATTATTCCCTCAGGTTGGTTTTTCAAGATCAGCAGCAGATAAAACAGCTTTTTAAAGGTATTTGGGGTCATTTACAGCTTGTTTTCTAAATAAATAAGAAGCAAAAGATCAGAAATCCCTCCAGATCTCTAAAACCGTCAAATGAAGACACCTTTTTAATTTGAAGTCATAGGTGAGATTTTCTTTTTATGGTCTCTTGTTTTGCTTTTACCATCAACAACTCTTTGGCATATGAAGAAGGGTATCGCAGTTCAAGATAAAAAATAAATAAATAAGTAAATAAATAAACGGTGCTTGCTTCGGCCACACATATACTAAAATTGGAATGATACAGAGAAGATTAGCATGGCCCCTGTGCAAAGATGACACGCAAATTCATGAAGCGTTCCATATGTAAAAAATAAAATAAAATAAACGAACGAACTAACTAGAATGTAATTGTGGGTTTTATCTTGAGGCAGAACACAAAGAGGGAAGACATGGTGGATTAGGCATTAGGTGAGTTAGGCTACCAGCAACATGTGCAGCCAGGAAAAACAGGAAAAACTCATTTCTTCTCTCAAGGCCTCAGTCTCTTCATTGGTGACCAAATGGTTAGTTTTTCCTTATTTGAAATACACTGCTCTTTTTGAAAATAAAGAGAGGTATGTGAATAAGTAAGTAGTTGATACTATTGTTGAAAACAAGTATTTTCGAATTTATCTTTTGGGGACATAGATCCTTTTCTATAACTGGGAAGAGTAGCCTATACTATCTATTTTCCTGCTATATATGGAAAAAGAGGCGCACAAATGTTCTTCACATTGCTGCTGTTAATATTCTTTACCGTACTTGTAGCACCTTTTTAGTCAACATTGATCAACTAATCTTGACACAGTTTGCTTGTTTTCTGACTGACTTTAGTCCACAATTCAATTCTCTTAATCCCTGGGGGGGGGGGGGGGGGGGGGGGGGGGGGGCAGGGCGGATTTTTAGATATCACTTTGAAAGAGTTCATTTTTTATAATCTTTTAAAACATAGATCATGCAGTGACAGCATTTCCATTTAGTGAATTAATCCCCTATGTCTTTTCTAATTCTTTAGAATTCTTTGTCTCGTCTTCTCAATACTTGTTAACATCTTACCCAGAGAATGGAAGTTTAGGGAAAACTGTTGAAGATTGAAAATACTTTACATGTCCAGAAAAAAAGATATTTAAACTATGACAACCTGTAACATTACCACTTTCATGAAGAAATATAAAAGGGTTTGCTACATCTATAGTTTCTATAAACTTCTGAAATAGTTCAAGCCCCAGGAAAATAATAAAATCAAAATTTAATATGCTGTTTCTTTTTCAGTTTTTATAAAAGTCTGCAAAGAAATAGCAACCTTGAATATCTATTTGCCAAGCATTTTACATGTATTAGCTTGTTTTATCTTACATTAGCCCTAAAAGTGTAATAGTATGAGTTCTGATTTACACATAAAGAAACTGAGACTAAGAAAGGCAAAGTAATGAATGCATGATCCTATAGCTAGTAAACAGCTAAATCAGCATTCCAACTTTGGTCTTTTATGATTCTAAAATTGATATTCCTTTTTCGATGTATATTAGTGCTTATCTTGAAAAATCCTGTTAAGTAATACCTTTTTTGTTCTTTGTACTTTTCTTTCTCTCTCCCTGTTTAAGCTCAAGGGGAAGATTTTTATTGCAGCTCTTCCCACCTGCCAAGACTCAGAAACTAATAATAAAATGTCATTTAATTAATTAAGTTAGCCCTATGTGGCCTAAGCCCTTGCAAACATCCTCTTATTTAATACACGACAGGTGTAGATGCTATGATAAGTATTTCCAGATTTGAAAACAATGGTTTACAAAGATTTAGCAATTTGTCTAAGATAAAATTGCTGGATTTTCTGAAGAAAAAATTTAATCGTCTATCAATTTCACATGAAGACACGTAAGACTGAAGAAAATATATGGCAATATTTCATTTATTTCAAGCAGTGGGAATTTAATTATTTCAATTACTATTTTTAATTGGCTTTCTATCTTTACTCTAAAAACTTCCTCTAATATTTTGTTCTTCTAAAAACCGCTTCTTCTACACCTAGAAGAAACAAACCAAAAAACCCCATCAAAACAAAAGTCTCTGATATGATACACCACTGCCATCCAGCGGCCATTGAAGGAAACAAGCTATAAAAGCTTTGTGGCTGTAAATGACGAACGAGTGCAGTAATTTACGCATGAAATAAAATATTGAAATTGAAGGGAAATGTTTGAGTACTAAAGTTCAATGTTATTACTTACCCTGGACATGAACTTTCTCAAAGTGAACAAACTAGCCCTGTGTCATGATGTAATGTTAGAGTTACAGGCCTTTAAACAATTTTTAAAAATAAATGCATGGTGTGCAATTGCAAATTTCTCTTTACATTTTGTAAACATTTTTACAAGTTTCCATTAGCACCTGTGTTTCAGAAATATTGTGAAACGACCTGTGTGAATGCAGAGCTCAGCTTAGTAGTTGATGTCGCACTGAGAAAAACCAATTGGTTTTTGGTTCTTGGGGAATAGATGTTCCTCTTGAATAAAGAGCCTGAATTTTTTTAGGGTGAAAAGTAATAGAATCAAAATCATATAGAGCTTCTGGCGGTGGCACAGCGGATAAGGCGTCAGCCCGTGAACTCAAAGGTTCAATTCCCATCCAGGGCACATAACCAGGTTGCAAGCCAGGTCTTCAGCCAGGTCTGTAGCTGGAGGCAGGTGAAAGGCAACCACACATTGATGTTTCTCTCCCTTGCTGCCTCTCTTCCTTCCCCTCTTTCTTGAAATAATAAATAAAATCTTTAAAATAATAATAATAAATATTTTTATAGATAAATATATAAAGTTAAATTGTTATGTATATAAAGTGATATATTACAATTTTATATATATCCTATTGGTTCTGCTTTTCTTGGGAATCCAGGCTAATATAAAGAGTTTGAGCCTTGAGCCTAAATCATCTAAAATCTTTAAACTCTGTGGTTTCAAATAATACTGACTGGACAGAAACGTACTAATTGTATTATTAAAATCCCTTCTGGTCTTGGGATTCTAGTTTATATTGGTATTCAAATTTTATATTGGTATTTGCAGAGTCAAAATGTGACATGCACCCAGTAAAACTTCAGCTGGCAAGAACCCAGGATAGTTTTGCAAAGACATATCTGCAGTTAAAGAAAAATACAGGAGCAATTGTTTTAAAAATTAAAAGAAAAATAATACTGTTTTGAGAAGCTTACTATGTGTAATGTAGCTCCAAGACCTTGGGAAATATTGAGAAAATGTGATCAGTTCATCAACTTGAATAAAAGGAAAACTGTAGAGCAACTGAAATGAATTCAACCAGTATAAATTGGGGATATAGCTCTAATCAAAGCCAAGTCCCTGGCCCCAATCTTTAAAGAGTGACTTTGAAAGAAGAGCATTCATGACAGTATGAAATCATTGTGTTTCTAGGTGTGTTATGAACTGATTGTTTATGTTTCCCAAAATTTGTTCATTGAAATCTTAACTTGCAGTGTGATGGTTTTTGGAGGTGGAGCCTTTGAGAGGTAATTAGGTCATGAGGGTTGAGTCCTCATAAATGGATTACAGAGAAGTATCCTCTCCAGCCCCCTTTCTGCCTTGTGAAAATCCGGGGGGGGGGGGGGGGGGGCACGTCTGTGCCAGAAAGAATGACTTCACCTGAATCTGACCATGAGTACTTGCAGTACTCAGTGGCTAAGAAATGACAAGCTGCTTGAGAGGAAGTAACTCATTTTTTATGTATTTGTACGAGGTGTTTTATGTATAGTATCTTAGGTGTCTTTTAAAAATGGTATTATTTTCATTTTATAAAGAAGGAAACTTAGGTTCACAGATAAAGCAACTCACCCAAGGTCATAGTGACAACAATGAAGTCAGGACACAAACCAGGTTTATCTGGTTTCAAGTTCAATCTACTTCCCTTTCTACAACATTCTAAAAAATAGATAAAGGACTTCCTTCAAGGAAGTTGCTCTAGCTAAAGAGAAAAGTAATAGTTTAGATTTCTTTTAAGAGAAGATATTGGGGTACTGATAGTCATAATTGTAGTTAAAACTTTTAAGAAATTAATGAATATTTATTAAAGCAATTTTAACTAGAATGCATCCCTCCCTTTGATGATCTGTTTTGTCCATCTCTCCCTACCTATTACCAATCTCTTCCTACCAACCCACTGCTTTATAACCCTAGAGTAATGGTGAGGAAAGATATTTGGAAGATGATTCCACAAGGAAGAAAAAACTACAAATAATTCACTTAGTAAGTGAAGCTTACTAAGTCAAAGTACAGCAGAAAAAAAGGATACTTCAATGTTTTTCTCCCACAACCTATTCTGGAATAGAATACATATCAAAAGATCAAGGATTATAACTAGTAAAATACATAAATCAGTGTTTCTTTCATTTTAATATGCTTTTTATTCATTATCTATTGTCACAGTTCTACTTAACAAAGCAAGATAAATAGCATGACATCAGAAGAATGGAGGTGAGAGAGCCCCTTGGTCTCTTCCCTTGAAGTTTCAAAAATTTGAATAACTATAAGTCAACAAAGGATTCCCTGCTCAATGCACAAACATGCCTAAGAGATCCAATCATTAAAACAGCTGAAGGTGGGCAAATGGAGAGCAAATGGAGGCAGAGGTAAGTGGGAAGGAGGGCTGAGATGCACCTTGGACACAGATTTATCCCGCAGTTCACGTCAGGGCTCAGCCCAGATAGGCGAAGGATCAGTTGTGGTAGCCAGAAGGAGCCAGAAGGAGCAAAGAGTTTCTGTGGGCACTCCTGCAAAAATGAGCACTAAGAGCTCTGGCTGAGCACAGAGACCTGGACAAGGACACAGTACAGGGATGCCACCAATGTTGTCAATGTTGTCGTCATTCCAGACAGAGAAACAAAGGCATGAAGCTTGACCACCCCATAGTCTCCCAGAGTTTGCCTCCCTTCGCCCTTGGTGTTGGGTTGTGGAGAACATTATCTGTAAACCCAAGAGCTGGTGTTAGAGAATCACTTTTTTTCCTAAACAAAATCAGAAAGGAAATAGAAGTCACCACAAACATCAGAGATATACAAAGTATCATACCAAAATACTATGAAAAATAATATGCCACCAAATTCAATGACCTAGAAGAAATGGGTAAGTTCCTAGAAATATAAAACCTTCCTAGACCAAATCACAAACAATTGAAAAACTTAAATAAATCAATAAAAAATGAGGACATTGAAACAATCATTAAAAACCACCTAAAACTGAAGTCCAGGACTGAATCACTTCACTAATGAAACCTTTCAAGCATTCAAAGAAAATTTGAAACTTTCCTTAAACTCTTTCAAAAATGTGAAGAAGAGGTAATACTTCTTAACACGTTTCATAAGGTCAACATAGTCCTAATACCAAAACCTGGCAGGAATAACACAAAAAAGAGAAAACTAGACTAATACTTCTGATGAATACACATGCAAAAATTCTTTAAAAATAACAGCAAATCAAATACAACAATACCTTAAAAAATAGTATATATTAATCAAATGGGGTTCATTCCAGGGGCACGAGGATAATTCAATATATGCAAATCAATCAAATTATCCCACTTACATTAACCAAAGAATAAAAATTGTATGATCTTATCAGTAGATGAAGAAAAAGCATTTGATAATATAAAACATCAATGTACAATTAAAACATTCAATAAAATGGGCATAGAAGAAAACTACCTCAACATAATAAAGAACATATATGATAGCCCTCAGACAATATCATACTCAGTGGTGAAAACTGAAAGAAAGCTTTTCTTCTAAAATGAAGAACAAGACAAGGATGCCCACCCTAACCACTCTTATTCAATATAGTTCTGGGAATCTAGCCAGAGCAATCTGGCAAGAGAAAGAAATAAAAGACATCCAAACTGGAAAGAAAGAAATAAAAGTGTCACTTGTTGCAGGTGACATAATTTTGTATAGAGAAGACCCTAAAGACTCCGACAAAAACAAACAATAAACAAATAAAGTTGCAGGATAAAAAATTAATGTACAAAAATGTACTGCTTTCCTATATACTAACAATGAATCTTCAGAAAGAGAAATTTCAAAAAACCTGGCTGGTGGCACAGTGGATAAGGTGCCAGCCTGCAAACCCAAAGGTCACTTGTTCAATTCCCAGCCAGGGCATATAACCAGGTTGCAAGCCAGGTCTCCAGCCAGGTCCGTAGCTGGAGGCAGGTGAAAGGCAACCACACACTGATGTCTCTCTCCCTCTGCTTCTCTCCCTTCCCCTCTCTCTAAAAATAATAAATAAAATCATTTTTTAAAATTTTTTAAAGAAATGAAAAAAATTTGCAATTGCAGACAAAAGAATAAAATACTTAGGAATAAATTTAACACAGGATGCGAAGAACTTAGTATATACTAAAGACTATGAAGCATTATGAAAAGAGATTGAAAAAGACACAATGAAATGGAGATATATTCAGTGTTCATGGATTAGAGGAATCAACATAGTTAAAGTGGCCACTTAACCAAAGCAATATACAGATTTAATGTAATCACCATCAAAATCCCAATGTCATTTTTAAAAGAAACAGAACAAAAAATAATCATGTATGTATAGCCACAAAAAAATATGGAATAATCAAAGTGATCATAAGGAAAAAGAATGAAGCCAGAGGTGTTACATCATCTGACTTCAAATAACACTATAGAGCCACAATAATCAAAACAGCATAGTATTGGCAGGAAAAAAAAAAAAAAAAAAGACACATGGACCAATGAAATAGAATTGAGAGCTCAGAAATTAAACCACATGTATATGGGAACATAATTTTTGACAAAGGAATCAAATACCCACAATGGAGAAAAAAATCCTCCTCAATACATGATAATGCAAAAATTGGAAAGCTACACACAAAAGAATAAAACTAGTTTACAGTTTTTTTATGTATAAAAATTAATTCAAAATGGATCAAAGACCTAAATATAATATATGAAATAATAAATGACATAGATAAAACCATAGGTACTAGACTGATGAATGTTGTTGGTCTTAGAGAATATTTTATAAATTTGATTCTAAAGTCAAGAGAAGTAAAGGGAAAAATAAATGAATGGGACTATATAAAACTAAAAGACTTCTGCACAGCAAAAGAAACCACCAACAAAGCAAAAAGGCAACCAACAGGATGGGAAATATTTGCAAACAACAGCTTAATATCCAGCATATATAAAGAACTCATAAAACTCAACACCAAACAAGCAAACATTATAATTTTAAAATGAGCAGAGGATTTGAACAGACACCTTTCCCAAGAAGACATACAAATAGCCAACAGCTATATGAAAAAATGTTCTTCACTAGCTATTAGGGAGATGCAAATCAAAGCTACAATATGATGCCACCTTATACCTGTTAGAATGGCTGTTATCCAGAAGATAGTAAGAAGTGTTGAGGAGGTTGTGGAGAAAAAAGAATCTTCATTCATTGCCGTGGGAATGTAAACTGTACAATCACTATGAAAAGCAGTATGGCAGTTCCTTAAAAATATAAGAATAGCCCTAGCTGGTAGCACAGTGGTTAAGGCGCTGGCCTGTGAACCCAAAGTTCGCAGGTTCGATTCCCCAGCCAGGGCACATAACCAGGTTGCAAACCAGGTCTCCAGTCAGGTCTGTGGCCGGAGGCAGGTGAAACGCAGCCATACATTGATGTCTCCCTCCCTCTCTGCCTCTCTCCCTTCCCCTCTTTCTAAAAAATAATGAAATAAAATATTTAAAAAAAAAAGACATTTAAAAAATATATATATATACACACACACCCCTGCCTATGTTCATTGCAGCATTATTCATGGTGGCCAAGACATGAAGACAACAATAGAGTCCTTCAATAAAAGATTGGGTAAAGACATGATACATATACACATATATTATGGAATACTACTTAGCCACAAGAAAAGATGAAATACTGTCATTTGTGGTCAACATAGATGGACCTTGAGAATATTATGCTCAGTGACATGAGTTAATCAGAAAAAAGCTAATATGTGGGCTATAAAACTGAAACTCATAGACACAGATGCAGTATGGAGGTTACCAGAGAGAAGGGGTCAGGGGATAGTAGAGGTAAAGGCGGTCTAATATATGGTGAGGAAAGATGCTTGACTTTGGATGGTGGGCAAACAATGTAACATATAGATCATGCTTCGTAGAAATGTACACTTGAATTCTATATGACCCTATTAACCAGCGTCACCCCAATGAACTTAATTGTGAAAAGTTCCCACTAGCAGGAAGGGCCTGCAACAGCACACAGGGAGTCTCACTTTTCAGATATCTGAGTCCAAAGGGGACTGAGCCACGCCTGAGACTCCAGCACAGCCGTGACAGAATCAGTTGCCAATGGTATAGAGGTGATCAGCCCTGTAACCTGCAGAGCTACAGAAGACACTGAGGCATTTTGGATGTCTGGCATGCTAACAAAAACAATTCTAATTAAAACAAAAACAAAAACAAAACCTCAGGGCCAGCTGGACAGTTTTGGTGATTTGAACCAGTCACAGCTGATGTTGGCGAGGCTCTCCTAAACTTTGCCTGTGGCTGGGAATTGCCTGGAATCTGGCGAGCTAGAATGCCCACAGATGGAAAGACCCAGCTCACCTCCATTTAGTCCCTCATCACCATCCAGCAGGCAAGCCTCTGCTTGTTCTAATTCCTTGTTAAGATTTCAAGGAAGCAAAAATGTGCAAGCCTTCTGAAGCCTGAACTTGGAATTAGCATCTCCACGCTGGTCACATTCTGTTGGCCAAAGAGCGACAAGGCCAGACTGGATTCCAAAAGTAAGAAAATGAATACCGCCTCTTAATGGGAGGAGCTACAAAGTCAAATTATGAGCAAATGAAAACTGTTTTTGCAGTCAGCCTAGCACATTGATTATCATTATGGATTTTGTAAAATACTTTGTCTGCTTCTTGACATGTCTATTACCCATTAGGTCTACATTATTCTAACCATATTTCCAGTATCATGGGTTTCAAGTTTTATTTTATATGCATTAAAAGTCATAAATATTCAAAACTGAGGGGGGAAATCTATACACTAGTTAAAATGTTCTCACGAAGAATACTTTGAATGAAAATATTTAGAACCTTTTATTGGATTCAGAGAGCTAAGAAAATCTTTGACATAATCAACGTGATTCCTCTAACAAGTGCTAGATCTCTCATTTTATGTAAAGCACTCAATCCAGAGAAAGATACTAAGAGTTTAAACCTCATTTCAAGAGAATTTGTAATCCAGGCTGGCAAACGAGGTCATCTTGCCTGACACATTTGCTAACATAATGAGTAGAAACACTATGTGTGTCACACAGAGAATAAGTAAAATGACATTCAAGAAAAAGAAGTGATCAAATGGAGAGAAGAGGTGGAAGATGTCATAAATAGACTTGGCTTTGAGCTGACCTTTAATATGGATAGAAGAAGAAAAAACCTTGAGGTAAGAAGGCTTTTTAAGTCAGAAGAAAGCCCCAGCCAGAGGCTCAAAGGCAATTTAGGAAAAAAACAATTCTAATTTAGGCTCAGCAAAGTAAGATAATGTTAAAACCAATGTTACCTACATTGCAGTAGAGTATAAGTTAGATTATGTAACTCTTAGCTTTGATCTTCAATGTTGTGGTCATTGGGTACTACCGAATTTAAGAGAGACAAGAAAGGATATAAAAGAGCTGAGAAATGGCTATGGACTCTGCTTCTGCTCAGGTAGGGCTGCATATTTTGAACCAAAATAAAGACAAGGAGAAAAGCTGACTGCAATATAAAAGTCATTAGCTAAATGGCATTGGAAAGCTCACAGAATGGGTGGAGAATTACCAGGTCAAGACCTATTCAGAAAATAAAAGCTCAGAAAGGTAACATCAGCTTTGGGGACAATTTCTCCTCTGGAAACATTGGCTACTAAGAGCCATAGCAGCACTTTTGACAGCCTCCCAGGAACAAAGATACCAAAGGTGGAGTCCTGGCTCACATTTTACGTTGAAGCTCTATCAACTGTATCCTGAGTTGAGGTCAAGTGAAAACTGCCCATTCACAGACTAGATGGCCCATCTTCAGAGCATCTAAATCTTCGAAATAGAGTTATGGTGTCCTGGGGCCTTTAGCATTTTAGAAATTTTGTTTTTAATTCTATTTATTTTTCCTTTCAGCTAAGTGCTCCTACTGCTGGACACAGACAGAATCTTGATGAGAAAAGACATCCATGAAAGTACTAAGATAATATAAGATGACTTACTATGTTTGCTGCAAAGGGAATTTTACTTATCATGCAAAAAAAAAAAAAAAAAATCAGAGCAAAATATTGCATCTTTATTCATTATAAAACCAAAACAAAACCTTTTCATTGACTCCAACATGGGTCATTCATATAGGTGACTTGCTTTTGTTACCTTTTTTACTTGATAATCTGTGTAGATGAGTTTTTTTCATGTGCTTTATGTAGCAATCAGTTGTAAGTTATAGAGTAAAAACAATTCTAAGTAGCACATGAATTAACAAGTCATATCAGAAAGAAACATCACAGTTTCTGCAGAAACAATACAGTTATCCCTGTGCCATTAGTTTTGGTGAAGCTTGATTTTTATGAGAGGGATTTTCTGAAGCCCTTGATACATAGTCTCCAGAGAGAAGTAAGGATCTGCTAAGCAATGGAAATGACTTGGAACACATACAGTTAGTATGTAGATTTATAATCTGCTACTCAAAATATCCCAATACATCTTCCTATTTAATTTATTTTTCTCATTCTCAAGTATGTCAGAACAAAATGTTCTCATTCTTTCTTTTCGGGGGTCATGACTCTTTTTTGCATAAATTTCATTGGCACTTGTCTACTCTGTTTTTTACACTATTTTTGGGTGGGGGGGGGCGGGTGTGGCTACTGTGTTACATCACCAAGTAAAAGCAGGAGATATCAAATGCTAACTTGCAGAGGGGAATGGACCTAACATATTCAATCTTACATTACAATGTGCTAAATAGGAATCTATAACTAAGACGTTCAAATTAATTTCAAATATTTAGTAAAATCAATTAAAACTGGTGGCCATACAAAAACTGCAGGCAATTATAACCAGATTATATTTAAAATGCTCTTTCTCCCCAAGCTTTCTTTGATAATTAATTTCGTGACTCAACTATGGTGTCAAGTTGTTTAGTTAAACAGTAGTCTGGGTGTTGCTGTAAAGGTATTTTTTAGATGTTAACATTTGAGTTAGTAGACTTTGAGAAAAGTAGTTTATTCTCCAAAAGTGGGTGGGCTTTAAGAGGAAATACTGTGGTTTCCTAAAGTAGAAGGAATTCTATCTCCAAATTGCAATATAGAAATTCTTGCTAAATTTCCAACCTCCAACTTTAAATTTGCGACATCAGCTCTTCGCTGAATTTCAGGCTTTTCAGTCTACCTTATAGATTTCAGATTAGCTAGCTCCCACAATTGAGTGAGCCAATTCTCAAAAATAAACCTTTCTATACGCATATGTATATATCCTATGGATTCTGTTTCTCTGGAGAATTCTAACAGACCTTTCATGTTATAAAGTGAAGTTACATGCAACAAATTTCAACTAGTCATTTGCAACACTTTGGGAAAAGTTATAGGATGTGCCTAGTATGCATTCTTAGAGTAATATTATTGTTTTGTAACTTTTTATACAGGTAGATAGTAACCACTTACCACAGCCAATTTATTATGCATAATTGTTTCATATTCCCCAAGAGGATATGTTCTTTTTGACTCTCCTAGATTTCTTTCTTCAGTCTTACCCTACTGTTGCTTTCATACTAGTCCTTAAAAGCATTAAAATTTATTTTTTTCTTTTCCCCAATAAATGAAAGAATTATAATTATGTAGTTAATAACCCTTTGTGAATTTCAAGACAATGTTTTTATTTCTTTCATGAAGACAACTACTGTCTTTAATATTTTTCTATTTTGAAATGGAGTAAATCACAAGATATTTAAATCTACGGAAAGAAATATTTTCCATCTATAAAGCAGTTCCCAGAAGATTATTATTAAGAGCAATTTACCAAAAGTATGAGTGCTAGGGCCATCTTAAGGACAACTCCTAGTGGTGGGAGGGAACAAAATAATTTATTGAAAAAAGTGAGTTAAGAATGGAGAAGTCTAGAAGAGAGGTATGTAATAAGTGTATGAAGACAAATTTTGATATTCTTATGCTCAACTCTCTCTCCTCACTGTGGCTAAGAGAAAAAAAGATGTGGATGTTAAGCAATGGGAAGAACTCTAAAAGGTACACATAACGTTGTTTCTGAATCTATTATCTAACCTGGTAAGATAATATAGCATTGGTAGTTGTGAAAAATACAGTAAGTGTAGGTAGCTAAGGAGAAGATATGTAGGGATAAAAAAGAGAACTGTTGACAACATGTACAAAATTGCATAATCTGTTAAATTTGTGATTTTTCAAATACATTTCTTTATATAGTCAACTTGGAGATTATGATTAAGTATATTAGTTTCTTCAAAACACACATGAAAAAAATGTTTCAACAAAATTACATAAGTACCCTTGTTCACAATATGGCAAGAGACAATTTTATCTTAGCAACTGGTACCAGTGATCTAAAAATGTTTCAGCCTTTAATGTGTACCAAAAAAAATCTGTTCTTATACATATCCTCTAGATTTTTCCAATGTAAATCAGCAAGTCTTAGATTCTTTTTCATGGGTACAACATCAAATCAACTATCAAGGCATTATTTGTTTTTTATCCTTTGCTATACCAGCAACTTACCCTAGATACAGGTCTGGATAAAGTTGGGGTGTGGAGATAGATATGGATAGTGGGCTTCTTCCTCTTCAAGGAAATCACTAATGTTAAAGAGTAACAGAATAATCTTTAATCAAGTGAGAAAGAACTATCAGAGATGAAAAGGGAACCTGCTTCTGAGGGCAGAGGATGCTTACTGGATGGTGGGGGGAAACTGCCTATATTATTCTACTTCTAGCTCTTGAATTTAGATTTGAATTAGTAATTCCCTTTTTCTAAGTTGCCTAAGAAGGAGCCATGCAGCTCTTGAATTCCTGCCACCATACTTTGGTGGCAGCAGTGCTGTCTCTCTGAGCTTGTTCCCAGGTGAGTACAGAATGACTGTATTCTCACTACCAATGCCATGAATTACTAAATTCCCAGAATATCATAGGACTTCTAACTGTATACATCCAAACAAGATAACCAGTCCCATTTTTCCCATAGTTTCCCAAGGATATTTTGCTTGTGCTGGTCTAAGTACCAATTAGGACATTGTTTTATAATAAGTAACAATATATTATGGCTAGCTTACGCTGACAGATGACAAATACTAATATATTTAAGGATATACAATGTCTGTCAAGAAAGTATCCAGCCATGTAACATAAAAAATAGAGACATTTATTGAAAAAGAGACAAGATATAAAAAACATTGTACATAGGATAATGATGCCTGAGTCCCCTTCAAAGTAGGCACCTTGAGACTTCACAGTTCTCCCAATTACTATCAGCTGCCTTGTTGTATTTTCCTGAATCTCATTGAGGAACTGATTCTCTTCCCTTTCAAAGGTGATTTTATTTTCTGGAAAAGCCAGAAGTAACAGGGTGCCATATATAGACTGTAGGGGGGCTGAGTCACCTGGGTGATTTGATGTTTTGCAAAAAGCTCTGCACAAGACTTGGTGCATGAGTGGTCACATTTTCATAATAAAGTACCAGTTGCCCATGGCTGTGGCCTTCTAAATTATCAGAATAGTTTCCATAGAGAAATGTTCAAGCTTAACACAAAATATGATGCAGATTCATTGCTCTACTTGCTCTGTCATTTTGAATGTGATGGTCACACAGTACACACACTCAGTTGTGTCTACCACCCCCACCGACTAGTACAGTGAAGTCACCATTGTTCACGCGTATACATTCCAGACCACTCTCCTTGGCTGCCAAATTACATGGATATCGCAAAACCAGTTTTCATTATATTAACAATGATTGGACATTTTCTGAACAGACCCCATACACACACACACACACACACACACACAGATAAATGATAGGTAGATAGATGAATGGCTCATTTAAAAGGAGCATCTCTTAGCACCTCATCTGACCCAGGCGTGAGTACTGCTACTCACAACGAATTGCTTCTATACTTGTATGGATCACAGAGTAAAGATTCCAAGTTATGTACGGAAAAATCCAACTGGGAAGGTAAATCATTATCACTACCTGGCTGCCAGGGTGTGCCTCCCAACAAGATTACACACTGTAGTAAATTACCTTCAAATCGTATAAAAGACAGCCTCAAAAGGAATGTGGGTACTAAAGCTTAGGTATCTTTGTTCCCAGCATAGTCTCTACATTGAATAAAATGCACTCTAGCATAACTAACTTGTATATGCCTCTGAGAATTTTGAATTATTTCCACTCTGGACATGATTTGGTCCTTTTTTTTTCTCCTGGCAAAGATCAGACCACAATTTTTTATTGTCAGTACTCAGTCATCATGAACCTATTAATTAGTATTCATTTGCAAAGCAGCAGTCAAATGACTGTCACAATAGAAAAGCCAAGTCTCTTTTGATCACAGACTCATCAATAAGATTCTGTCACTGTTTTCTAGCATGTGACAATTACTTTTTTGCTTCAGAGAGTCCATCTTAATTGAATTTGTATTTCCTGTTTCTCAGGCATTTTGAGTCGGGAGAGGGCAGACCTTCTCTACCATCTAATGCAGTAACTTGTAACGTCTTAATTTGGTTGGTGCCTTACAGCCCCTAAATCTTGATTGTCTGCATTCCAAGCTGTGGGGCATGGCAAGTAGCTCAGTTGTTTTAATTCCAGAGTCTGCTTGATGAGGTTTTGTTAAGCCTCCTTTATTTATACACCCTCAGGAAGAATGGAATAATTGTGAATTCTGTGCTTCAGTTTATGTGCTATATCCATTGAATATGTAAGTGATTGAACCACTTTTGTTTACTTGGTTTTAACATTTCCAGATTTCCAGACACTTAGTGACTGTTTTTTCAACACACATAGATAGAATACCAAGTAAATTTTGTTCCTTACTTGTTCCCAGTAAAATTACAGAAACAAATGTTTGAGACATTAAATAATAATAAAAAATTATGTGGTAGGCACCAAATGAGTAGTACAAGTAACAAAAGGAGCAAGACCTTTGGTGGTGGTAGTAATGGTGAGTAACCCCTCACCATTATTGTAGGAGTAACCCCTCCTACAATTTCTGCTTCAGAGAGAATAGGGTTTTTGTTTCATGCTTTTTTTTCTTATGTGTTCAGGTATAACTCAACCAAAATTTGTTTTGTTTCTGCTACTGCTAGATAAATGTTTCTGTCTTTATTACCTTAGAGGAAGGTATTTTTGTGAAAACTTACTCTGCTATTTAGAAATATGTGTTCTAACCCAACTTTGAGTAAAGTCTTAGCCCTGAAGCTGAATCTATTGTCCCATAGTTGCCCTGCTTAAATATGTATGACCTGGCATTGTACATCAGGTTGAGGCCTTGGGGAAAAAAACCCTTGAATTGCTATATACAAGGAAAATGTCTCAAAATGTGACATATGGAACATTAAGAATGCTTGCCTAAAATTGAACAAGAACTACATGTGTTTTTTAGATTGTATCTCCATCTGCAATTAATAATTCTTATAAAATGGATGATTCTATGGGACTACCTGTGTTCAGAGCTAAGCAGAACTGCAGACTTATACACATAGAGAAAGAAACAGCTTTTCAATAAATCGGTGTTACAGGATTTTTCAGTATGCTCTCCAGGTTACCCTCTCTATAGCCTCTCTGGGTGAGTTTTACGAGTGTGCAAAAATGAACAAGTCCTATTGAACTGGTTCAATCTCTAGCACCTGATGTTGTTGGAGATACGCTGACTTTAGGAGATTCCTAAGTGTCAAGCAGATTATGGGCACATAGCATGTAAAAGATGGGAATCCATCAACTTGGGGCAGAAACCCCCATTATAATCAGTACTGGGAAGGAAAACTTGAACTATGATTGATGACTTGCTGGCTGATCAACATGGACAACTCTGAGAGAGATAAGTTTCAGAGGAAATCAATTACGTGGAAGCCCCCACAATTTTGTAAATGCTGCCTTCTGGAGCTCTACCAGCTTCTCACAGTGACTAAAGGAGAAAATTACCCTTGGCTTCCAGCAGGCAGGGGGAAAAAGGAACCATCATGAAACAAACCCACATCATTCTTCTCTTGTCAACAAAGTCTGCACTCAGGAGCAGAGGCTACCTACTACAATTCCATCACATCCTAACTGACCTAGGAAAAGGAAAATAACCACCCTGTTTCACCTAAGAAACCCACATTACATTCAAAGCCACAGGCAACAATGGAATTAAATCAAAAATAAATAATAAGAAGAGAGCTGAAAAATCTCAAAAGACTTGAGATTTTTTGTGATTTAAACACACACACACACACACACACACACACACATTTCTAAATAACACATGAATCAAAAAAGAACTTTCCAGAGGGGGGAGGCAGAGGCAAAGAAGGGGAGCAGCTTAGACAAGAACCTAGTATAAAGGAACCATGGACATGGACAACAGGTGGGATTGACTTTGGGGGGAAAGGGTGGGTGGGGAGGGGGACAGAGGGGAGCAAAAAAGGGATGGATGTAATACAACAACAATAAAATTAAAAAAAAAAAAAAAAAGAACTTTCCAGAGAAATTTTAAACTATTATGAACTAAAATAAAAATGAAAATACAACTTATTAAAATTTGTGGACATAGCAAAAGCAGTGCTTAGAGAAAAATTTATAGCATTGAATGCACATATTAAAAGTGGAGAATAGCCCTGGCTAGTCTCACAGTAGTGGATAAGGCGCTGGCCTGCGAACCCAAAGGTCGCTGGTTCGATTCCCAGCCAGGGCACATAACCAGGTTGTAAGCCAGGTCCCCAGCCAGGTCCGGAGCTGGAGGAGGTGGAAGGCAACCATACATTGATGTTTCTCTCCTTCTCTGCCTCTCTCCCTACTCCTCTCTCTAAAAATAATAAATAAAGTCTTTAAAAAGGAAAAAATACTTTAATAAAATAAAATTAAAATAGAGAATAATGCCCTAGCTGGTGTGGCTCAGTGGCTTGAGCCCTGGCCTGCGTACTGAGGGGTTGAGGTTCGATTACTGGTTGGGGCACATGCCTGGGTTGCAGGCCAGAGGCAACTACACATGGATGTTTCTCACCCTCTCTTTCTCCCTCCCTTCTCTTTCCTCTGAAAAGTGAATAAATAAAATATTTTTAAAGAATTTAGGAACATATATACATATATATATTTTTTAATGGAGAATGTCTAAAATCAATAATCTAAGCATTTACTTAGATTATTGGAAACTAGAAAAAGGAGAGCATATTAAATCCAAAGCACACAATAAAATAAATGATGAGAATTAGAGCAGAAATCAATGTAATAAAAATAGAAAATCAATAGAGAAATCAATGAAACCAAAGGCTGGTTTTTGAAAAGATTGGTAAAATTTATAAGCCTTTAGAAAGGATAACTAAAGAAAAATGAGAAAGGATACAAATTACTAAACTCAGAAATGAAAGAGGGACATCACTACAGATTTGCTAAAACTCACACTAGAAGAAATAGACAATCCGAATAAACCTACATCAACTAAAGACATTGAATCAATAATTGATGACCTTATAAAGCATACAACATCAGACTTTATTATACTCACTAGTGCGTTATACCAAACATTTAAGAAAGAAATTAGACCAATTCTTTACAATCTCTTTCAAAAGATAGAAGCAGAGGGAATACTTCCTAATTCATTCTATGAGGCCAACATTACCCTATTACTAAACCAGACAATGACATTACCAAAAATGGAAACTAAATGCAAAAATCCTCAACTAATATTTGCAAACTGAATCCAACTACATATATAACCAAGTGAAAAGCTTAAATGAAAGAAACCAATCTGAAAAGTCCATAACTGTATATCATTCCAACTATATAACATTTCAAAAAGGCCAAAAAAAAAAAAATCAGTGGTTATTAGTAGGAAAGGATAAATAGGCAAAATACAGAGGAGTTTTGGAAAGTAGAACTACTCTGTATGATACTGCAGCGGTGGATACATGTCATTGTACATTTGTTTGAACCTAAAGAGTGCAGCACAAAAAGTGAATCATAATGTAAACAATGGAGTTTAGATTATAATGATATGTCAGTGCGGATTCATCAACGGTAACAAATGTGCCATTCCCTATGGGATGTTGATCATGGAGAAGGCCAGGCATATATGGGTGAAGCAAGAATAAGGCAAATCTCTCTAATTTTCACCCAAAATTACTTCCATTTCAAACTGCTCTAAAATATAAAATCTAATTTAAAATGTAAAATCTGTTGTGTACTATGTACCACAGACCTGGTCCCTGGAGACCATGGATGAAAATTTCTTTAGGTGAACTTTTTATTCATTTAATAACTTATGGTAAAACTGAAGTGCTTGAACTACTATGCCTACCTCTTGATATCTATCCTTTTTACATAAATGTTACTAAGCTTTCATGCAACAACTGAAGTGTAAAGAGAAACAAAAGGGAGGGGGAGAAAAGATAGAAGTTAAAGTGTTAATATCATAAGATGCCCGGAGAAATAGAGAAGGGGAGAAGGGCCCTCCTGACTTCCTAATGAATTTTTCCATGAAAGATCCAGGGACTGAGCCAAACACACAGTGTTCAGTGTTGCTCCTGAGTGGCTTAAGCTTCATGGAAAGCATTTCACTACACAAACCAGAAGAGTGTTGTAGTCCTCTACTACACACAGAAGGCTGTGGAAGACTATACTGGTGATTTGTATAAATATTTTAACTTCTGAACTTGATTTCCACCTGAGACAGTATCCCAGGCATGGTAAAGAAATAGAACTGTGACTGGAACAAGTCAGGTAGTAATATTACCAGAGTGGTATTACCCATCTGGAATATTACTAGAGTAGTAATGCCCATCTGGAAATAGGTTTTTGTGGTGTCACAAAAAGAAGGAGAGAGAGAGGGAGAAAGAGAAAGGAAGGAAGGGAGGGAGGGAGGGAGGAAAGGAGGAAGAAAGGCATTTAGGAACACCCACGAAGATGGATTTGAGCGATAGTGGCACAATTTATTAGAATGCAAAAGTACAGATGCCCCTGAAAAGGCTGCTGCACTCTGCCAGGCACTTCCAGAAGCAGAAGCTGGTCAACCAGTCCATCTGTCCCAGGGTGCATCATGCTGGATGTCTCACCCACCACCAGGTGGTTCAGCTCCATCTCCCATCTCCCTGAGGGAAGAAGCCTAGCTTACCCACCAGCCCATCCCACAGGCCTGCACCCATGTGCTTCAGGCCCAGAATAGTCAGGGCCCAGGGCTGCAGGGCTATCACCCCTGCCTGGCACTGAGGCTCCAATAGTCCAGCTTAGTCTCCGTCCCCTACTGGCATCAAAATTGTTAGCTGTGTGACCTTGGGCAAGTTACTCCACTTCTCTGTGCTCTCTTTCCCTATTTGTATGTCTGCTGCTGTCAGCCTTCTGCTCTTGGCCCATGCTCAGCAGCCACCCTGAGCTAGGCCTTTACTTCTGTCTCATTACCTTTCCTCTGGCTTGGGGAAAAGAGCAAGCTTCCTTTCAAAATTATCCCATCTCTTTCCTGGCTTTTCCAGACCTGTGTCTGTGCCCTCCTGCTTACCAATCTCTTTCTTGTGCCCTCCCCATTTTAGGGTCTCCAATTTGTCTCCTACTGCACATGCACTTAGTAAAGCCCATTCCCCACAGCATGTCTCCCTCCCTCTGTTAACTCAGGACGGGGTGATTGGAAAATGGGTCTTTACTGTCCTCTTGGATATTAATGTGCTAGGCAGAGCAAAGGCAGCCATTCCCTGCAATGACTGTGAAACTGCCCCTTCCTCGTTAGTCCAATTTAATCAGACGTCTGCTTTCTTCCTTTTCATTAATAACTTAACTTCCTGTTGTAATTGCACTGTCTGAATTCACAAGAAACCAGTGTGCCCCTTAGAGTCTGCTGGGGCACTGGAAGTGCTAGAGGCTTGACCAGTCAGGGAATGGAGATGAAAAGAGAAAGCTACTAAAATCATACTTGCTGTCATTTTACATTCTGACAATAGCTAACTAAAGGTGGAATAGACTTAGTCTCTAACACAATTGTGTCATCATTCTTGCCTAAAAGTTTTGAAAAAGCCTCTCATCTTTTATATTTCTAATCAATCTTCTATAATTTTGTCTGTAATTATTCTAATTTATTAATAGGATTAGTACCTGGTCATAAATAGCACTCAAGTGTTCCCTGAGTAAATGAAGTTTCTTCCCACAGCTTCTAGTTGTCTACATAGAAAAGCCAAATTCCTTAGCATGATGTCTAAGACTTTAAGACTTGTTGCACCCTGGCCCTGGCTGGTGGCTCAGTGGATAGGTGCCAGCCTGTGAACCCAAAGGTTACTGGTTCAATTCCCAGTCAGGGCACATAACCCGGTTGCAAGCCAGGTCTCCAGGTCCTTAGCTGGAGGCAGGTGAAAGGCAACCATACATAGATGTTTCTCTCCCTTTCTTCCTCCCTCCCTGCCCTTCTCTTTAAAAATAATAAATAAAATCATTTTTTTTAAGTGGAAAAAAACTTGTTGCATATCCTCTTTTAAGTTCTTTCTACATGTACTTCTTAGCACATGTACCTCTTTCTTGACTTTGAGATGCTCTCTTATGTTTCAAATGACTTACATGTGATATTTTTGCTTTTTATCTTCTTCTTCTTCCTAATCTGTGTTGAACATTTATATCCCTGATCAGTTCTGTTCCTCAATGAAATCTTCCCTGATTTTAAAGACAGATTAAGTGGGCCTTGTAAAAAAAAAAACCTCCCATGATACAAACTTGCAGTTAGAAGATGACTAAGTTCTAGAGATCTACAGCAGAGCATACTGATTATAATCAGCAACACTCAATTATATATTTCAAAGTTGCTAAGAGACTAGCTCTTAAATGTTCTCACCACAAAAAAGAAATGATAATTATATATATGACAGAGGTGTTAGCTAAGGATAAGGTGTTCATCATGCTGCAATAGATAAATGTATCAAATCAGCACATTGTACACTCTAAATTTGAAGGGGGTTGTGTGGCAATTGTATCTCAATAAAAAAATAATAATAAAACAAGTTTTAAACGTTTATATTAAAGTAGCAAAACTTATTCTGCTTTTCAAGTGCATTATATGTGGTTATTTACATATTTATCTTCACGCTTAGACAGTGTCTTTTTCAGGCAAAGATTTTAGTTTGTCTGTGTCAAGGTATGGAGTGTGGTGGAACAAATAAAAGTTGCAGTGTCAGGAAAGCCCAGATTAGACTTCTAGCTTCCATCATTTAGTTACAAGCTTAGTAAAGGTCATTAATTTCTCAGTTTAATTACCTTGTTTACAAATCCAAAACAAAGTTATCTTGGCTGGGTCGGCACCTGTCAGAAAAATTTCTGTTCCTGAATAAAATGTAGTAAGAGACAAGCGATGTGTGTATGTGTGTGCATGTGTGTAGAATTTACCCTCATTAAATGCTTTACCTTTAAGTGTTTGGTTTTCCTTTTACTCTATGCATACAGAAAAAAAATTGGAGAATAAAAGCCAAAGCTCCCATTTTTATAAAACACCCCTGCAATTTGAAATTTGATTGTTCTCAAAGGGTAAAATTTCTGCCAAATGGATGACAAGCTGTTTTCAAGGCTTAAAGGGAAGCTTCTGTGGGAGTATGCAAGAGATTAATGCACAGAAGTTGCACCATGTTTTGAGCTCACGTACTCTTTGAAATAGAAAGAATCTGAATTTCAACACTTTTACTAATATTTCTCAATAACTTTAATATTTATTCATAGACATAAAATATAAGTTCATGGCATTAACTAGAAATTAAAATACTTTTTAAAGATAACAAAATGAGTTTTAGAACTGTCTTACCTGTTTTTGAAAGTCTGAAATAATGTCAATTAAATTAAAACCGTATTTATATTGCAGATTAATAACGCTAGCCTCAAATATTAAGATAGTAGCAAGTGTAACTACCAAGATTTACTAAGCATACTGTGACCAATGACAAAGATTTTTTTGTTTGATTACACTTTAGTCAGATTCCTAAACCTTCTCCTAGGTCCACTTGTGTGTGCTTCTCTATAAAATTCAATATCAGCAAGAACCCTGCTAAGTCAGTACAGCAAGAGTTCACCATGCTCCTTATATGATCATCCTGGATGACTCATTGGGTTATTGATCCTCCCACCCCCACCCCTCAGGTGATGTCTGATCATCCTGACCTGTCTTCACCATGTCTCCTATCAGGTTGGTTTAGCCAGAATCTCCTTTATCCCTGACATTTTCTGGTAGTAATTTTTCATCCACTGATAACCGCTCTGTTCCTTGGCTATAAATTTCCACTCTCCCATGTTGTATTTGAAATAAACCTAGTTCTATAGCAAGCTTTCTCTTTCCATATTGCAATAGTTCTAAAAATCTGTTTTTACCATGTTAACTATTGCTCAGGGTTTTCTCTGACACCAAGAATTGTTAGGCCCTTTTGCATACTTTTACCATTAAATCCTTAGCAACCATAGTATGTTTTATTATTTGCATTTCAAGTTTGGAAACTGAAAGGTAGAGAAATTAAGATTTATTGAAGATCAAATAACTTGTGCTAGAGACAGAACTCAACCCCCGTGTTTTTGTGGACTTGTTAAAGTCATGTTTATTGCAACATTCATGTCATTCTAAATGCTTCAAAACATTTTCCAAATATAGAAAGCATAGGAGTAGTTATTTAAACAGGCAGGGTTTTTTTTTTTTTTTATTCAATATAGAAGATAAAGATAGTTTCCTGTTTTAAGATAGCATAAATTTACTTTAACATCAAATTTTGGAAAGAAGCTATCATCATTATATAAGGGAGTTTCCCAGAACTAAGCCAAAACAAGGCCCTTGAAAACAGAATCATGTGAACCTTCATTTCACATGTTCTGGGAAAGTAAATGAAGAATGTTCATCCCACATGGCAATGCTCCCTACTGACCATTTCTACTTTGGGAAGAGTCATGCTGCATTCCTAGAATGTTTGAGGTCAATATGAGAGATTGGCAGCATTCCCATCCACATTAAGGAAAATAGTGTTCAAATTTATCTAGCTGGTGACTACAAAATAACCCTTTGTAATTTATAGCTCCCTTTGACTCTTAAATTTACAAAATAGCCTTCAGTGTAAACTTATAGCAATAGTCTACCATTGATTTCTATGGAAACTCATTTTGTTGTTGATAATGATGATTTCTTATCTGTTAACCTCACAATAACCAGGTTAAATAATTTAAGAAATTACTTGACTACAAAGCTTAAGAATAAGATATTTTACCTCCAATTTGCCTTGGCTGTGAAAATATAACACCACAAAGAGCATACAAAGTCAGTCCTGAAGGTAATGAGCCAGTGTCAATCTAATTTTAAAAGTTTGCATAGCCAATACTTTTGAGATAGACTTTGTCTACTTATTTATATAACCTAGGTTGGTTCATACATGTCTTTCAGGTTTATTAGAATTTATGCTTGAGAAGCCAAGACAACCTATTCCACACACTTTGTACTAAGTGAAATATTACTTTCTAGCTGTCTATCTCCTTAAATATTACTCCTATCTCATATTCAGATGGGCATAATCATGAGTTTGAACCATGACCAGCACAGGGAAGGGAAAATAAATTCTCTGTACCTTAGGTTTCATGGTTGGGCCTGAGAATTAAGCTGACAAAAACAGGTTAACAGGAGAAAACCATATAAATTTTATATAATATTTTTACGTGCACACAGGAGCCTTCATAGCATTAGCAGCAAAACTGCACCAGGTGTTACTAGTGGAGTTAGACCTAAGTTCAGCAACCTTCGTAGTTGAGTTCAGCAAAGAATTCAGAGCCAAGGAACTCAAATGGAAAAAGAGCTTATTTAGAGAATCACAGAGGTAGAGAAAAGTCAGCCAGCTGGGCTGTGTAGGCTCAGGAAACAAGTTACCAAGGCAAAGGAAGGGCCCTTGGAGCTTAGGGGGGAAAAAAGGGCAAAGGTGTGCACCTTGAGGAAAGGAAACAGGAAAGGGCACAGGCATACTCAAGAGAGAGAGAAAGAGCACGTGCTGAGTCCACATCCTGAGAGTTTTAGCTCCTCTTTAAAGGTGGGGATCTTAGCAGAGGTCCCAGGGGAGGACCTACCACATGACTAGTGGCATACTAGGGGAGGAGAGGTCACCCTGAAGGTTAGTGACAATTGTAATCTCACTTGCTAGCCATGCAGGGCCTTCTATTTTGGATGAACTTCCATACCATGTTTGTTCTACACATGCCTGTCTAACTGCCTACTACAATAGGACAAATAAACACCCAAAGAAGCAATTAAGTTCAAGAGCTTTTATGTTTTCTTTTTAAAATCAAAGAATGATAAATTTGTGGAGAATTGACAAGACAAAGTAAAGTAGCTAAAGCCCCTAGGGGTGGTAAATTGTCAGTAAAACTAATGAAAGAGGTTATTTTGGTAGGTTTGTTTGTACAGATCCATTTGACTTCAATTCCCAGACTTTAGTGATGAGAATGTTCTTTTCTTGGGACAGGGAGGGTACCTTTCTCATGGGAAATTTTATGACCTGCTTTTAGATAGAAAGGGGGAAGTCAGAGAGGCCTTTCTGCATCTTCTGTTTCTCTGATGCCTTCAGCTCAAAATAATCAATATGCCAAAGTGGCATATTTTGAGTGGCATGTTCTGAACCTTTCACCATCATCAAGAGTAGAGAACGTGTGTACTTTTAGGTCTTGTAGTCTCAAAAGTATAACAAAATAAAATTCTAAGATCCATGTAATTTATACACACCATCAAGAAACAAAAGTCACTAGAAGAAAATGCGGAGATGCATGAACCTCCAAATTACCAGTAGGTTTTGCTTTAATAACTGACCATCTTAGAGTCCAAGGGTTCAAACCGATGAACTGCAGTACATACAACTGACAAAGGAGAACTTCCCAGAAAGAAGCTATGTCCAATAGCAAAGAAGAAAAAGAGATTTTCACATGATTCTCAACACTTATATTAACTGTGTTATACCACAGCTCTCAATTTGATGAATTAACTAGGCAATTGCTAGTTGACTTGAGAGCATGTTATTACTACTGAGGTAGGAGTAAACTAATATGAAAATATTGGCTATAACACACCTACTGTAGGACCACCAGTCAGAACACTATTGAGTACGTATTTGGTTAAAGGCCCAGTGAGAAGATGCCAAGATGACAAAAATGCTCTGGAGAACTATATTTCATATGGAAGAGTGAGCACAATTAGAAGAATGGGTATGTTAAATGCTGTAATGAGCACAAGTGGGGTTTTATATTAACTCTAACAAGCAGAATTGGGAAAGACACTTGGAGGCAGACCACTATACCTTGAGGTTTTCTTGAATCCCAATTCCAATATAAAGCCACAAATGTAAACCTTGAATAATTGATTAATACATTTTCCATTAAATGGCCAAAGCACATAATTTGCTACATGGTAACTATGAAGGTCTTTATTCCTCTGGCAGTATTTAATTTCAGAAATACATTTTAATGAAAAGAAGTTTGATAAGCAGATAGGGCATTTGAAAACTTACTGGAATCATGTAAAGAAAACATTATTAAATGAGTTGTTCACAGAATATACTATACAACTCTAAAAACAAACAGCCAAAATTTAAAAATGGCCATAGTCAGAGGCTACTTGTCTGGTACTTGATTCAGATATGGATATTTAATAATCAGTGAACTCAAGCCTGAGGAAGGCCTGAAGTTCAGTATTAAGATAACTGATTCATATAAACATTTCTGGGAATTACCTGCTTGATCATCTTTTAAAAGAAACACTTTACCAACAGGAGTTTCTTAAAGTATATTAGAAAATTCTTTACACATCGCAGTGACCTTGGGAAAGCAGAATTATCTCCCTCTCATATATCAACCGTCTCCATTTTAATGGAGATCTATCAAATAAGAATTATGAGTGAACTTTTAACATGCTGTTTTCCCAAGCCTGTAATCCTTCAATTGACCCCATTAGGGTTGGTGAAGAAACATTCATATGACCATATGAAGTCAAGGTCAGGTCACAGCCTACCATCTGTCCAGGGGAAATGGATTGGGAGGTTGGCCATTACTGATCAGGCATGTCTGGCACTTAAGAGGAGAAACTGATGTCTTCTAAATCTAAGCAGTTTATGCTGGACACAAGAAGTCCTTTTCACATTAATGTAAAATAGGTCATCTACTGGGGGCACATTTTAAATAGAAATGGCCACTTCCTGATCATATTGTGCTTATTACAAACTCTGCAGAATGATTACCATTAAATCACTCATTTCTTTGAGTCAGTCTTGGAGTCTCGAAGTTTATTTATGTCTTTTGCTCCAGGTCCTTGAGATTCTCTGCTCTGTACGAGAGACCAAACTTACATAAATTAACCAAATTCCAAGAAGTTTGGTTTGTATTTTAGATGGTGGTAAAGTAAATGTGATCTTAACAAGGACATGTACCAGCACTTTAAAAAAAATCCTCAAACTGTATTTTTTATACAATCTTTTGGTTTTCTTAAAAAACCTCATTTCCCTCATGGTATTTCTGTTTATTACAATACCTACTTTGTATTTAAGATTTAACTATTCCTTGAGAAACATATTTCAAATCATTGACAACATATGGCCTTTCTTGAAGGTTATCACAAAAAGTAGAAAATAAAATAAAAAATAGAGATGGAAGTGCTGAGTGGTGACCTAGGATCACTCACCAAGTAAGAAACTCTCTTATCTCATTATGTGATTAAATTCATGCTTCAGCCAAATTAAAGACGACTCCATTTATTTATGTGTAGAATGGTCAAAATCATCTTACCTGCTGAGATTCTACTTGATAATCATCCATGCTGGACAATAGATAAGATATTCTTGTTTCCCCACATGTTTGTCTGAGATCAATATGAATCATTGTCAAAGTGTCTTCCCTGGTGTTTGTATCCTACTTATTCCAAGAGACATTTCCCTCACCTCTGGCTAACACAACTAACACAACCACCTTGGTTCTACACACTTGATCCAATGTTCTTAAATTTGCTATCTTTACTTTGTTTACCTCTATTGATCTAAGCCAAAAGTGTTACTGCTGTGGTTTTTGTTTGTTTTGTTTTCATGCATTGTATCTCCCAGTCTCCTGACCTGAATATCTGCCTGCCTGTGTCTGACTCTTGCTACTGTTATTTGTGGTATCGCAAGATGACAATAGATTAACTCACTCTTGGCCTCATTTAGCTCAGTCATGGAATAAAGAAAAGCATCATTCTACATGGTTAGGAAGGTCAACTACGTAAAGGATTTTAATCTGCCCACAAATGAGAATATTATTTTTCCCTTACATATTTTTATTATTGTTCTTTTTCGGTTGTCCCAATTTTTCCCCCATTGCTCTCCCCTGCCCCCCTCCCTTCAACTCCCACAGTCAATTCCCACCCTGTGGTCCATGTCCATGGTTCATTTATACATGTTCATTGACATGTTCATTCCCCTTTTTCCCTCCTTCTCCTCCTTTCCCCTGCCTCACTGCAGCATAACTTTAAGATTCTATGAATGACAGTGGAAACAATACCTTTCCTGTTTACTTTGGAAAAGGGTTATGGTCAGGGTGACGTGGTACTAATATTCACTAAAGTCTGAGGGAAGGCATTTTTCTGGAAAATGGGGGTCGGTTTTTTTCTGAGATTAAACAGCAATTCTCTTTACATTTGTATGTATCTTAGCTCACAAGCTTCCTTCCTGTTATAAATGTACCTGGAAGGACAACTAATTATTGAAGGAACCCAACTTAAGAAGCAAAATTATAATTTTTAAACAGCTATTGCATTTTCTCTGGCATAGTTTAATGAATCATTCTTCTGAATCACTAATACTCATTCACCTAGTATTAAACAAGCATCTGACAAATTCTCTTGATTGTACTTTCTGTAACCATATTGAAAAAAGGTTAATTTCTAATACTTCCCTCATGAACTCAAATGTAGTCTGTTGGTATATTTCATTTAAAGAAATACTTAATTCACACCTGCTCTCTCCTCTTAACTTTCTATTTCCACTTTTACATCATTAATATGTATTTGCTTGCTTCTAAAAGGTTTGGCATTTCCTTATGTTCATTTGCATTTTTTCAGATGAAATCACAAGGCATGGAGGTAGAGGCTTTATTTTGTAAGCTTGATGTTCTCTCTTGAATAACCAAAGTTCATTCTACTCATATCTTTGAGAAGAAAAATATTCTAAATATAAAGGAAAATTTGAGCACAGTTATGATCTTTGATTGCTAGAAGCCATTTACAAGAGGACTTTACTGGACTTAATTTAGAACCTTCAAATAGAATAAATACAGTATGGACTATCATAGGAGATACTCCCCCAAATGTTATATAAATAATGGTATCATGTTAGAAATTCCTATTATTTGTGTACTAGAAACCTTAAGTTAATTCACTCAATCTATGATAGGTATCCAGGCATTGGAAGTTGCAGGTGATATTTAAGGGGTCTGTGTCTGCAAGCAGAGAGGTCCATTTATTTAAAACAACATGGAATAAACTAAGTACAAATGACTAGTTAAATTGCTCACTGACTCTATGATCGGGGATAAACTTTTTAAACTCTATCTTCACCTGAAAATTGAGATTGATGGGCTTCCATCAAAATACCATTGTAAAAATTAATACATGAAGAAGTATTTTACAAAGTGTTAAACTGTATAAAACTACAAGGTTCTAATAGTTGTATTATTGTCATTAGCAGTAAGAATGGTAGTATTGTATTGTACCAACCTAACAAGGTATATCTTTTGAATACACATACCAAAGGCAGACAAGGAAAGAGGTGAGAATTCCTGCTTATAATGAGAAAGTTTCTAAAAACAACAGATATGATGTAGCAGTCATAAGGATGCATTTCATAATGCAAGATTTTAGTACTTGTCTAAAATCACATACAAAGATTAATGTCTTTCATTTGAAAATAAGTGGTAAAAAATTCACTGGCTTCTATCATTTTCTCTCATGATATTGAAAACTTACAAAACAAAATGTTTATTTTCAAAAATGTACATTTTACACCCTGGCTGGTAGCACAGTGGATAAGGTGCCGGCCTGTGAACCCAAAGGTCGCTGGTTCAATTCCCAGCCAGGGCACATAACCAGGTTGCAAGCCACTTCTCCAACCAGCTCTGTAGCTGGAGGCAAGTGAAAAGCAACCAGACACTGATGTTTCTCTCCCTTTCTTCCTCCTTCCTTTCCCCTCTAAAAATAATAAAATCTTTTTAAAAATGTACATTTTATTTGGATAACAATAGTGTCAATACAGCTTGAAAATGTGGGATGTTTTCATCTTTTTCCAAGGCTACTTATTTTTATGGTTGAATTTTCTTCTTAACACTTAGAATGAAAGAGGAGAAATTAATTTTTTTGCCATAAGCTTTTTTTCTCAATCTTGAATTATATTTGGATTTAATTTAAAGAAAAAAAATGTTTTAAATATTTTAGCTATAATGTTAACTACAAATAAAACTAAGAATAAACATTTTATACTTATAGATATGCACAACTATAAACCAAACAAGGTTTCAAGTTAAGTACAATTAAACAAAAAATTTTTAATATTTAAATTAGCAATGGCAGATGTTATTGGGTTTAATTTTAAAATGCTACATTAGATGTATTCTGGATTTGATCTGCTTTAGCATTTTTACATGAATCCTACAAATATAATAATTGCCTATTCACATATATGCATTATATGAAGCAAAGCAGTTTCAAGATGCTGCTAAGTAGGAATAGTGATAATTTAGTCAATAAGCAATTTTCAAGTGCCAATCTAACACATGAAAATTTAGTAAAGCTGTTGTGCTTAAAGTATTGACAATTTGTTGAAATTGACATTCAATATTTTTGTATTTATCAACGGCTGCCAACTAAAAGCAGCAAATTTCTTCATTGTATATTTTTAACTTTATTTTTATTGTTGACAGTATTACAGATGTTCCCATTCCACCCCCACCCTCTGCCCACCTCCATTCAACCCCATCCTGCTTTGCTCTGGCCATCACCACACTGTTGTCTGTGCCTATGGGTTGTGGATAAATGTTCTTTGGTTAATCCCCTTGTTTCATCCAGTCTCCCCTCCTGCTTCCCTTCTGTCAGCTGTCAGTCTGTTCCACAGTGCCCATTTTCTGTTGCTGAATTATTGCAGGTCAATATTAGGAATATTTGCATTAAGCAGCCATTTGCCAGTCAATTGTACCAATTGACTCAAGTCTTTTCTATTTCAAGTGCTGTGAAACCATCATCATGATGTGATTTAGCTTCCACTTTTCACAAACACACTATCCTACCCTACCCAACACCGACTTGGGCAATTATATGACTGTGTGGTCCATTACAATGTAGACATCTAGATAAGGCAGAATTTGTTGAAAGCAGTTTGAGACCCTTAAGATGCCATGTAATGACCTCAGTCTGAAATAATGTGGTCTAAGTAAATTCCAATTTGTGCTTATATGAGACAAATACATACACAATTAAAATTATAGCTAAAACATCATAAGAACAAAGTAATTGAGATCTATTTTCTTAGCAAAAGAGAACGCAATTAATTAACCTAGATTGTAACTAGATTAACTATATTAGCCAGCAAACAATATGAAATTTAGATGAATAAGAGAAAAACGACACCTTGGTTTATTGCTAGGACAACAGCATTTGTGGAGTTGAGGTAAGAAAAAGTGGTAATGAGGTTAATGGACAGGTTAAAAAAGTATACAAACATATACTTTGTTAACTCTCCTCATTTGATTAACAGGTTATTAGAAAAAAAGACTATAGGAGAAAAAGGAAAACAAAAAAAAGTGCTGTTCCTCACTAGAAGATCAGTCAGCTCCTGAAAATAATCCCACAATTTACGTAGAATAATTCATGCACATAGAGGCATTTTCCTTTTCAATACACCCCAAAGAAAACGTAATGTGCAAATTCTTTGGGAAAGCTGTGTGTTTACACTGTCAGAAGGATGAAGCAGCCATGGAACCATTAATGACCTATTTTTTGACATCTCAGTCCTAATGGCCTTTGAGAAATAACTTGCCAAGAGTAGGCACTGTTGTTGTTTTTAAACCAATTCTGATCCAAGTGATTATATTGACTGGGAAAATCTTATGACCTAGGGAATGAACTAGGGCCCCTTACATCATGTTTGCTTTTTAAATTACTTATTGTCAATAAAAGACTATTATTTTGGAGTTATACCTTTCTCAAGTAATCAAGCGACTCAGTCAAGAACTGAGGTGAGAGAGAGAGAGAAACAGAGACAGAGAGAGAACTCACGGACATGAACGGCAGTGTGGTAAATTGTAGAGTGGGTTGGAGGAGGGTGGATGGAGGAGAGTGGGTGGAAGCATAAGAGGGTATAGGGGGAATAAATAATGATGGATTTTTTTTTTAATAATTGAAAAATAAAAAGTCATAAAGTGTCAAGAGTGAAAAAAATATTAGGTAAAGTGCAAGGTACAGTATATATTTATTCTTCTGTGAACTTGCTATTTACAGAGCTCAGTTCTTGTTTGTTATTTATTTTTTCTAAATCAATATAAAAAGTATCCACTCTAATGTCTGGGATTATTTTCTTACTACATCATTTAATTTTACCTGTGTTTTGAATAATGATTTGGGTACAAATACTTTTTAATATTATATATAAAACCTCTCCAATTCATCTACCTGAAAAATGATTATTGAACATTTCTTATCTAAAGCATTTTTTTAACTGTAACTCTTCAATTCATCTGAATTTTCAGTTGTGTGAGATGCAATACCACATCTTATTTTCATATCTCTTTTCCATCTTGGAACTTTTAAACTCTCTGTCCTCTTTTTCCACAAGAGCTCACCACTGGCTACCAGCTTATTCCAATTTATAAGAATATCAATTCTTTCAGCTTCAGTTTTAATAAGGGATGTTGGAAAACCCAAGTTTGTTTCAGAATCAGTGTCCCTTGACCTAAATTAACATTTCAGATAAAATGGCCTCTTTTTTTGAAAATACAAGTAGAAATCAAATGGAAAAAAAAATACAGAAATAAGAAAAACTGACTGTACTCAGTTAAAACTGTATACCAATTTTTTTAAATGCACGGAGACAGAGTTTGCAATCAAAATGTACTTAATTCCATCTAGTTTACATGGAAAACACTGACTATATCTACAAGCATGACCAAGTCAACTGAATGCCATTATATTGACATAAAATATTAGAGCAACAAGTGAAAAGCAGATAAATTGGGTTATATGGAAATTGAAAACTTTTGTGTACCAAAGAGCACTATTAACAGAGTAAAGTAGCAACCACTGAATGGGAGAAAATATCTGTAAATCACATGTTTGATGAGGGGTTAACATCCAGAATAAATACAGAAGACTCAACAACAAAAAACACTAACAATCTGATTTTAAAATGGACAAAGAATTTGAATCTACATTTCTCAAAAGAAGATAAACTGCTGATAAACACATGTAAAGATGTTCAACATCACTATTTATTAAGAAAATGCAAATCAACACCACAATGAGATATGACTTCACCCTTAAAAACATTATGTTAAGTGAAATAAGCCAATCACAAAAGAATAAATACTGTATGATACTACCTATATAACACTTATATGAGGTACCTAAAGTAGTCACATTTATGGAGATCAAAAATGGAATGATGATTGCTAGGTCTAGGGGGAGGGCTGAATGGGGAGTTATTGTTGAATGAATATAGAGTTTCATTTTTGCAAGATGAAAAAGTTCTTGAGGTAGATGGTGATGATGGGTGCACAAAATTGTGAATGCATTTTTAACGGTACTAAACTGTACACTCAAGAATGGTTAAAATGCTGAATGGTTAAAATGCTACATTTTATATTGTCCGTCTTTCAAAATAAATAACAAAGCCCTGACTGGGGGCACAGTGGATAAGGTGTAGGCCTGCGAACCCAAAGGTCACTGGTTCTATTCCCCAGCCAGGGCACATAACCAGGTTGCAAACTAGATCTCCAGCCAGATCTGTAGCTGGAGGCAGGTGGAGGGCAACCATACATAGATGTCTCTCTCCCTCACTTCCTCTCTCCCTACCACACTCTTTAAAAATAATAAATAAAATATTTTAAAAAATAAAATAAAAGTAAAAATAAAATAAATAACAAATAAGATATTTGAAAATAAAATATATGGAACAAAATTTGGGCTTGTAAAATTGCTGTGATTCCATGAGAGTGGTTCTTGACATCTTGCTGTCTCACCTAGAAAATTCTTTAGCATATTCTTGTTTTGTAAAATGAGATAGTAATATCAGTGCCATTTCTGCATCTTCCAGAATATAAATGTTTTTATAATTACTCAGATATTATAATTTGTTGAAATATTCTATTTGAGAGGGTATAAGTGAGCAGATTTTAGTTTCATTATCTAAAAATAGCCTTCATGGAAACCATCTTATAATGGGTCTTTTTACAGTTTAGTCTTCACAATGTTTATTTCTACCTCAAAAATTTTTTTCATGCAATGCAGGAATTTTTAGCAGGTGGTAATGTCTTTACAACACATTCCAAAATGCTTTGTTCCACGCTCAATATAATCATATTCTTAACCACTGATAGATTTATTCTTTTTTCATTAAAATTGCATTTTCTTTGTTACAAAAATTAAAGTCAAGGAAACATCAAAAGTTATGCCCAGATGTTTAGGTGTTGGGAAAGGAAAAGTTAGAAAACAGTTATTTTTGTCCATTTTCTACTATCTGTTGACTACATTCATAGTGCAAGTTTATGCAAAAACACTTAACTAGCACTGCTTAATATTTTTATTCCTATATACAACAGTTCATCAAGTCTGGTCATGAGTATATCATTTTAAGGGATGCATTCTATGATTATATGCACAGCCTCTGAAGCAAATTTTGTTTCTATTTTACACCCATCTTAATATCCCAGTACCCAAACAATGAGTTCAAATCGGTCTATTCTTTGAGAGAGAATTCGACATGGATATAATCCTTCCGGCAATATAAAGTTTTCCTATCAATTTACTCTATAAAGGGTGGGGGGGATCAAGGGTAAGGAAATTCTCCTGACTTTTCAGTTTGAGAGTTGCATTGCACTGTGCACATACAACAAAAGAGGAATGTTCTACTGTGAGGAAGGCCTAGATGAGGAATACTTAAAAAGATCCCTGAATCTGTATTAGAAGTTCAAACTAAGAAGTTCAGGAAGAGTGAATAATCCAATCTTATACTAATTAGTTTGGTCTGGGAGTTTGTCCTTTCTTATTCCTTTGAATGATGAATCTTTGCATAGTCATTGCTACTCACATTCCTCATTATCCTTTGACTTCTGAATGTTGCATAGTTGCCTTTTGTGTGTCAGGTCTAGTTTAGTATTAGAAATACATGTTCTTCATTTGGGTTTGTAGAATCTATGTGATTCTAGGTTAGGTAGCATCAATGTCACATTTTTAGGAGGATGTAAATGACTCTGAGCAATGTTCAGGGTATTCAAAACTTTGAGAGTGTTTTGACATACATGAAAATTTTTAAATACTTAGTGCTGGCGACATGTACTTGGCAGTGTTCACAGCTTGGAAACTCACCAAATGGGATTCTCAAAGGTAAACACCAATACTGACTCCTTCCATTCCCTTGAGTACTTAAGACGTGGGTTACTTAAGTGATGAGAAGCCTTGATTAAAGTTGCATGGGGGCAAAAACTTTGGCCTGGGTAAGGTTTATAAAACTGACTTTTTTGTAAGGAGATTAGTTTGCCAGACACTGGCATAATTTATAGTGTCAGTAGTCTTCCAAGCCCAGATGATCTTTGTTTTCACAGAGAAGCCATGACCGCCATAAAGAGATGACAATAATACTGAAGCTAACATTTATTCAATTACGTGTAAATAAGAGAAAAGTGGTTTAGAAATGCACTTCTTTTGCTCTCTCCTGTGAATGGGCCTAGAAATAATTTTTTTGATGAATGTTTAAAAATTTTATTGGATTTACAGGGGTGACAGTAGTTAATAAAATTACATAGGTTTCAGGTATATAATTCTATTATACATCATCTGTGCATTATATTGTGTGTTCACCACCCAAAGTTGTTTCCTTCCTAAGTAACTTTCTTTTAATAGTTTTAAATGATAAATTTTTTTTGCAAAAATGTTCTGGTATTATTAAACTTTAAAAAAAATACACACCTAAAGAAACCATGGCAAAACTATTGCAGTAAGGCTGATTCTCCACAGAGGTCTCAACTCAGAATTATATAACCCTTTAAAAGCCCAATTTCATACTCAGTGTGAAAGTCTTCTAAAGCAGTCTCTACAAACGTAATTGAAAGTCTGCTTGGATACCTACAAAGATACAGCATATAGTCTTTCAGGAAAATACATTACAAATAAGTAAAATGTATATCCATTATTTTTACACATGCCTTCTTGTTATACTTACCTATGATACTCACCTTAACCAAAATTTCCAAGCTTACAATTCTCCTTGCTTGTGGAGGATTACTACATGATTGTACTATGTCTTAAAATGTTAGAGAGACAGACGGGAAGTGAGAGAGAAACATTGGGAAAATCTGCTTTTCTCATTGTCTCCTTATTCTCACCTCAGATGTGCCACCAAAGGTTTAGCAAATGCTTTTAGCATTTCAAATAAACCTAATAAAATTTTTCTAACAACATTATTGATATAAACTCTACATATAAAAACCACTAAGTGATGCAACCATCACCACAATCTGATTTCAAAACATTTCTATTGCCCAATATAAATAATTTTTTTAGTTATTGTTGGTCTTACTTTATGAATTTGGTAGTTTTGAATAAACATAAGAAGCATATTATTGGTTTTCCAATGGCTGTATCAAGTTTAAAATGAAGAAATAAATAGACAAAAATTTAGATACTTGGCAAGAAGGAGATAATACTATATAGTGATTTTATTTGTTGTATTTAGAAATGTCAAGTTTGGTGGGAAGAATTTTTAAATCTTAATTTAAAGTAATGGAAATTCTAGAAAGTAAAATATGCCAAACAGCAAATGTTATCATTCAATTGTTTTTGCAGAATAATAGGCTGGGTGTTTAAGACAAATTTTAACCTACAATTACAAAGTCATTGGTTATAGATCCCCTTTAAGGGTTTGTGCTATTCTAAGGTCCAAACCAAGTCACTTAGATTTAATTCTAGACTTTGGCTCCATCAATGAATATATATATATGTATGTATACGCATTGTATATATATATATATGATCTAATAATAGTGTTTCGATGGTGTCTGTTTATACAGAAATTTTTTGCAGTCCTATGCAAACCATTGAAGATGGGATATATGCTGTATTACAACATCTAACTAGGAAAAAAGCTGTGCATTCATTTTACATTCATCATTCTTATATAATTCTTACTAATTTGTGTGATTTATTTTTTCTATTTTTATAGTATATTTATTATTATATTTTATTATACTTTGTTCCATTACCAATTATCCCCCCATATTCTCTTCCACCTCTGCCCATCTCCTCCCCTACACAATCTGCACACTGTTGTCTGTGTCCATTGTGGGGTTTATTTCAAAGCTAGAAAGATTAGTCATTACTCTCTATCATGGTCATTGCTGCACTGGGTTGTTTTTTATCATTTTCTTCCAAACATGACTACATGTGTTTACTCAAACAACTATAAAAATTATTTTACTAATGTTTATTTATTTATTTTTCTTTTTTATTGTATTTTTCCTGTTACCATTTAGTCCTCTTATGTTCCCTTCCCCTGCAATCACCACACTGTTGTCCATATCCATGAGTCCTTTTTCCTTTTTGCTCAGTCCCTCCACCCCCTATCCTCTTCCTTCCCTTAGCTTCATCCTACGCTATGTGTTTGGCTCTCTTTTGCTTGTTAGTTCAGTTTGTTCATTAGATGCCACATATGAATGAAATCATATGGTATTTGGCTTTCTCTGACTGTTTATCATAAGGTTATTCAGGTCCATCCATACTGTCACAAGGGTGAAATTTTCTTCCTTTTTTGACCTAATAGTACTCCATTATGTAAATGTTCCATAGCTATTTTATCCACTCACCTACTGATGGACACTTGGGCTGCTTCCATATCTTTGCTATTGTAAATAATATTGCAATGAACATAGGGGTGCTTATGTTCTTTTCAATTATTTTTTAGGTCCTTTCAGATAAATTCCCAGAAGTGAGATTGCTGGGTCAAAAGGTAAATCCATTTTTAACTTTTTGAGGTACCTCCATACTGCTTTCCACAGTGGCTACACTAGTCTACATTCCCACCAACAGAGCAAAAGGGTCCTTTTTTTCTCTATATCCTCACCACTTGATACCTTGAATTTTTAGATATTACAGAATTTTTCTGATTTTCAAATATTGCCCTACCTACTTGCACACAAAACACACTTTTAAAGTGTTTTATAAAATCATCTCTTTTTTAAACTTTTTTTTTTTTAATTAAAATTCCTGGTTCAATCCTGCCTACTGAAACAAAATATCTGGGTTTAACAGGCTGAGAATCCAACTGATTGATTGATTGATTAATTTTGAGAATCGAACTTTTAATCATCATCCCAGGCAATTTCTATGAAGTTGTCTTCATTCCTTTCTGAAAGAGGGATTTGCAAAACCCCTGGGGAAAATATAGTACAGCAGAATTTGGGAAGCAACTTGTTCAGAAATTTGGGCTATAGTATTTCACCCTTCAGAGATTGTGGCTGATCTGAGAGATACAAACAAACTCTTTTTAAATATTGTTACATATTTAACATAGGGTGCATAGGTTCAAGG
The DNA here is from genome assembly GCA_004026585.1 of Noctilio leporinus. Taxonomy (NCBI): domain Eukaryota; kingdom Metazoa; phylum Chordata; class Mammalia; order Chiroptera; family Noctilionidae; genus Noctilio; species Noctilio leporinus. Next base: position 26,640 of record PVIW01006289.1, on the reverse strand, counting down.
TCATGAGTACCTATGCCATAATGTTTAAGCCATCAGTTTGGTTATAACACGTGCTTCATAAGGGTATGTGATGTTTGATAGTAAGTTATATCTGAGAGATACTGTGAACTCCAAAGTCAGTGTTGATGTAGGTGTTTTGTTTTGTTTTTTGCAACCTTCAAAGTCAGTGTTGTATTATTATTACTTTTTACTTAACCGTTGAAGAACTTCAGTGAATGATGCTACTCAGGTTGTTTATCAAAATATTTTTACAAGTGTTTTGAAAAGTATTATGTCTTAAGCATAGCAATATTACTTACAATGACTGTTACAAATATTTTGCAAAGCCAAATATTGAAGATTCTGGTTGATTAATGTTAAAGACATTTTTGCTTGCATTTTTTAGCAATATCCATGCTTCCATTATTTGAATAGAAAATGTGTATTCTTTATGCTTTTATATTTCTTTAATAATTTCTAGATGGTAATTGAAAAGAAATAATGTATTTTATATTTATTTTAAAGATTTTATTTATTATTTCCAGAGAGGGAAAGAATGTATGGTTGTCTTTCACCCGTCTCCAGCCACAGACTTGGCTGGAGACCTGGCTTGCAACCTGGTTATGTGCGTTGGCTGGGGAATGGAACCAGCGACCTTTGGGTTTGCAGGCTGGCACCTTATCCACTGTGCCACCAGCCAAGGCTTAAAATCATGTGTTTTATTATGTAAATATAATAAATGTAAATTTGTGGTTTTTAAATTTTATTATTATTGTTGTTGTTTGTATTTCATCACGTACTAGTAATGAATGTATCTCTCAGATACACATGACCTATGCTGACTGTTTTGACTGCAATCTCCACAGGATTCAGGACAGAAATCATTAGAACAAAACTGCCACAAAGGTAGATACTTTCTGTGCCTCTTAACACTTAAATCACATCACGTATACATAAATATTTGTTAAATGAATAATTTTCTTTACTGGCAGAGCTCAGAACATGAAGTCGCTTTGGAAAACAGCAGGCATGTAGACAAAGAAATCCAGAATGAAATGAATATTTCACATGACTATGTTAACCAAGAACTCTGATTATTTTAAAGTCAAGAAAATTCTAGACATTTTGGTGAAAAGTACACCCTGACTAGACTTACTTCTCCTGATGCTTACTAAATCAAAAGAAAATGTACAAAGAGATGAAAGAATATGTAGAAACCTTTCCCATACCCTGAAATACTTATTTGAAAAGTCAGTTTTCCAGAACAGTTAATAGAAAGACAAAGACTAGCCTTAAACCCAGCCCTTGCCCTTGTTTGTTGTAGTTGGAACATTGCACAACACTTTTCCTCACCCAACTACAGCAACTGTTGACTCAATTGTTTGGGGCACAGCCTCCACTCTGAAGATCAGAGAGAAAAACAGAAGGAACAGCACAGCTTGTTCCTCAGACAGCGTGTTTGGAATTCTTTCTTAGCTTTTGTGTTCACATAGAAATGTTATCTTAATCTCAACTGAGGAGAGTGTTCTTAAAACAAAACTCAGAGGTAGAAGGCTGGAAGAATGCTTCCAGAACATCTAAGAGCAAAATGAGTAAGATCTGCACAGCAATTACCTTTAGAAACTGAAACTTGTCACCCACAATTTAGACACGATGAAAAGACAAATTGTTCCCTTCTATTTTGGAGTGAAGATTATAAAAGATCATAATGCCTTTTCACATTAAATAATGTTGTTCTGTTTCTGTAAAAATACCTTAATGTCCAGAAAGAAGGAAAATCATTTAGTCACATAAATGGGAAAAATAAATAAATCTGTGTAGTGGCAATTCTTCACCCATTCCTCTATCCAATAGTTACTAAACATCTATTATGTGCCTAGTTTTGGTCTAAGCAAAGGAAAAGGTAATTCTCAGTAAGGGTTCTAAAAGAGAAAAGCTTAGGTTATTCCAAAAACCTTTAACTAGGAGCACCTGCAAAGACAGAGATGAGGAAGGATTTCTCAGAAGAGAGCAATACTTGTAAATATGGAGATTTTAAAAATTGAAATTTGAAATATTTTAAAACAGTATAAATGTATCCCTCTGTGTAAATTTACCAAATATTATATATTGAAATCTTTGTGTCCTAAGCATACATAACTCCCAGAAGGAGAAAAAGAAGCAGCTCCATGCTGTTTGTAAGAGAGAGAGAGGTATTTGATTTAAATGTTTCTAATAATCCAGACCCATTAAAATAGTTATTATCTTCACATGGTTCAGACTTCATGCTGAAAACTGAAATTAGTCAAAAAGGAGAATTTTCTAGGACTGTCTGGGATGTGCAGCCTTGAATCATAAAGCTTTGTTTGCTTATTTGTTTTTCATTTTAAATCATCATTATGGGATGATTAGGTGATTCACTTTATTCTGTAAAAATCCAAGGACTCTTTTTTTCCCTTACTTCCTCCCCTCTCTCCCTTTCTTCTTTTTTCCTTCCTTCTTTCTTCCTCTTTCTCTTTTGCTTTTTGCAAACCTTGGACCTCTATGAGAAATAAGCTTGACTCAACTATTAGGCAAGTTTCCTGACATTGCAGAAGAAGCAGGAATCCCTTAGGCATTGAGTGATGATTGGGAAGGAGTGGAGATACAGGGTAATATGCAGGAAGATAATCGTAGTTAGGACAGAAGGGTGTCTAAGGGACGAGAGCAAAGACTAGAAACAAGATATATTTAACATCATGTTTTCAATACTGCTGATGTATCCTCTGTCCTTTCTTATAAGATACAATCTTTAAAATGATAAATAGCAAATGATTGGTAATAATATCTTTAAGCTCCATTTTGTACTGTTCCATCCTAATGACAAAACCAGAGTTAGAGGGAATTTTAGGTCACAAGCTAAAGGATAATGGAGGAAAGGAACTCCAGGTGTGGTGAGAAAGGAACATGCCATTGTCTTTAAAGCAATAATCAAGATATAGTGCCTTTTCAGTTTGGAACTGGGGAGAGAGAAAGCAGGTAAGACCGCAGCTGATCTGATGATATAACTACTGCCCTTAATTAGTAATTCTGCACTTTCAAGCAGTGTTCTCAAACCTCAGTGTTTATGGATGGGGAGGGGTGCTTACAGAAACTGCAGGATGCTACACTCCATTTAAGTATTTCTGACAGTATACCGCTCCTTAATAAACACTAACAGGTGAAATGCAAGCTTAAAAATCAGAATGTAAAGTCCTTTGGGAAACTGAAAGAAGCCAAACTGACCATTTAATAATCATCAGGTTCTTTTGGCAAATATTGATAGCTCCCATCGATTATAGGTAGGTGTAGGCCAGCATCCTTCTCCCACATAATCTGCTGTCACATTGTATGTTAATAGTGAGGACAAGTTTTACCGTAAGTCCTATCTTTTACTGACAAGCAAGCACAAATAACTGTGCTTGTGAGGATGGGGTATGAAGGCATTTAAGACATTCTGAAAGCAGAATAACCAACCATCTAATGTGGGTCAAGCAACACTGTGCTCTCTGACATGAACATGCATGATCAGGTGGAGCTGTGAATCTAAAATGATGCTGCTTCAAAGGTATTAGCTGTTGTAAGACTTACCACATCCTTATACCATATTTATACATGGGTGTTGGTGCCTTGTAAGCATTTGTAACTGATAGTGGTAGAACCAAAGAGTAGGAGCATTCTCCATTGCTTTGATTTGAAGAGAACTATGATTTCCCTGGAAATCATTATAGTCCACTTTCTTCCATATCACAGGGTTATGCATTTTTTTAAATAGCTATTTCTATGAAATGTATTTCTGAACTCTTTATATTATTTTTATATTGTTGCTATAACAAATGACCACAGGATATAGTGGCTTAAAACATTGCAAATTATCTTCTAGTTCTTTAAGTATATTTTACTGATTATGCTGTTACAGTAGTTGCAATTGCTCCACCCAGGACCCCACTCCCCTCCCACAATCCCACTCCTTTTAGTTCATGTCCATGGGCTGTGCTTATGTTTCCTGATTTCATCCTTTCTTATATTATTCTTAACATCTCCCCGTCTATCTTGTACCACTCAATTATGTTCCCTAATCCCTGCACCATTTCTCCTTTTCTCCTCTTCCCCATTCCAGCTGATAGATAACCTTCCCAATGATCACCATGCCTGTGATTCTAATCCTATTCTCGTTGTTTTCTTAATTTATTTTTGTTCTTATTGTTTTAGGTTCTGTTGTTGATAGTGTTGAGTTTGTTGTCATTTTAATGTGCATAACTTTGATCCTCTTTTTCTTAAGTCCCTTTAATGTTTCATATAACGACTTGGTGATGATGAGCTCCTTTAGCTTTACCTTGTCTGGGAAGCACTTTATCTGCCCTTCCATTCTGAATGATAGCTTTGCTGGATAGAGTAATCTAGGTTGTAGGTCCTTGCTTTTCATCACTTTAAGTGCTTCTTGCCAGTCCCTTCTTGCCTGAAAAGTTTCTTTTGAGAAATCAGCTGATAGTCTTATAGGAACCCCTTTGTAGGCAACTTCCTTTTTTTTCTTTTGCTGCTTTTAAGATTCTCTCTTTATCCTTAAACTCTGGCATTTTAATTATGATATGTCTCGGTGTGGTCCTACTTGGGTCTAGCTTGCTTGGGACTCTCTGTGCTTCCTGGACTTTTATGTCTATTTCCTTCGTCAAATTTGGGAGGTTTTCCTTCATTTTTTTCACACAAGGTTTCAGTTTCTTGTTCCTCCTCTTCTCCTTCTGGAACCAATATGATTTGGATGTCGGCACATTTAAAGTTGTCCCAGGAGTTCCTAATATTCTCCTAATATTTTTTTTTCAATTCTTGTTTCCTCATTCTGCACTAATTGACTGCTTATTTCTTCGTTATGTTATAAATCATTTATTTGAACCCTGGTTTCCTTCCCTTCTCCCTAGGTTTCACTGTGGTTTTCCCTTCATTTCACTTAGCACAGTCTTCACTTCATCCTTTCTGCGTTTACCATACTCAAGCATATCTGATAAAGTCTGTGAGCATCTTTATCACCAGTGTTTTAAACTCTGCATCTGTTAGGTTGGCTATCTCCGCATCACTTAGTTCTCCCACTGGAACATTGATCTGTTTTCTTTTTAGGGCCATGCTTCTCTGTCTCAACTTGACAGGCTCCTGTTTGTCTCTGTGTTTTAAGTAGAGCTATCACACCTGTTACATTGTAAGGGGAGGAGCCATAGGTATTCATCAGTGCAGAAAGACCTGTTTCACCAAGTTGTGGCACTGTATGTGGGGGAGGGGTGTGAGAGTGCTCAGCACTCACTCCTCTTCTGGGCACTTCTCCCACTTCCCATATGAGACTGGCACCTCTCTAGCATCCCTGGCCTTGCTTCCCAGAACAGGTGGGTTTGCAGACATTCTAGGACCATAGAAGCCCTCTAAACAAATGAACTCTGCTGAGAGACTAGAAGTTTCTTCCTCCCTCCCAACCCACACTGTTTCTCACAGTCAGAAGCAATGAGGTTTTACAGCACCAGTGCTAGAACCCTGAGCCACGAGATCTGGCTTGGTCTGGTGCCAGGAGTGCTCCCCAGGTGTTCCTCACTCCTTTTTTTAATGTGTGACTCAATTTCCACCAGCAAGCCACAGTTGCTGCCGCCACTGTGCTACCAAACCGTGTCCTCTCTGTTCTGGCTCCACCCCTCCTACCTGCCTAGATGAGTATTTCTTCTTTATATCATTGTTTATTAGGCTTCTATGCAGCTCAATTTTCTGGAATTTGCCTCTAGTTTTGAGATAGATGCTTTCCTTCTCAGTTGTGGAAGGAGACACAGAAAGTCTACCTACACATACTTCTTGGCTGGAAGTCCCCAGCAAATCCCCTTTTAGTCATTTATTATTCATAAGCTCCAGGAATAAAATTTAGGCCTCTTTGTGGGGGCAATATCTTGTTTACTACATCTACCAATTCCATCTTCTGAGGACTGCACCAAGGAAAAACCATTTGCAAATCATTCTGGATAACTTTCATTCTATGTGATGTATAGATATCACTAGTTAACAAATGTCCTATAAATATGTTTTCTGATTTCATATAACTTTGGGGACAAGGGCCAATACAGTAACATCTTACATCTATGATTTTAGCATCCTTACTCTTGAGAATTTGCTGAAAGTTTTATAATAACAATTCTAATTCTTACATTGAAATTTTTGAAATTAATACCTTTTAACATTTGTATTGTTTAGTTAATTAGAGAAACAGAACTACAATGCCCAAAATTCTAAGCCAGTTTGGTTCAAGAGTTTATAAAAATTCATCATTTGCATTATATCATAGTTTAGGGAAAGAATATGCAATCCACAACAATGTCAACTCAGTGTTTCCTGAACATTTGAAGGAAATGATTCATAAAAGCTGCTACCTTTGGCAGAACATCCAACTTTATCTACCCTCGTTTGTTTTGGATGCCAATACCTTGAAACTCTCTTTCTTTTTTCAGTGACCAGCATTTTAACTTTTTCCTCCAGCTCCCTATTTTCTATACGAATTTGGTTCTGCCAGTCAGATTTTTGCCAGTCATGGGATTTATCAGCAATACAGATCCTTGGCTTAAAATTGTAGTCTTTTACTTAATTATGGCTCCTTTTAAAATAAAACATTCTCTATTGAATAAAATCCAAAAATTAAATATCTACCAAATGAGTATTTTTTATTAGTGCAAAGATGTTAAATTGCTCTTAAAATAGTTCCTCATCTCCCTTTCCAATCTCATCTTAATTCTCCATGCTTTAAATAGCAAGGTGCACTTGCTGGTTCCACTGGGTTTATTGCTTCCCCTAAAAATAATTTTAATAGTTTAAGGAAGCTTGTAAGTTTGGTTCTTTCTAATAGTTTTATTTATAAGTGGTAACATTTTTCACTCTCAGTTTAACATTTCTAGTGTATTTGGGGCTTGGTTTGGTTTTTAAATTGTGCATCTATTTCAATTTGAAACCACTATATCAGTAGTATCTCAAGCAGACATAGCAAAACCTACACTAATCAGTAAATGTTTCTTGGAGTATTTACACTAATGATTCATTGATCTTTTTTCCCTCACCTGAGGACATATCTCCATTAATTTCAGAGACACACACAGACAGATAGACAGTGATGTGAAAAAGAGAAACATTGACTGGTTGCCTTTTGCACATGCCCCAATCAGGGAGCAAACCTGCAACCTAGGTATGTGCCCTGAATGGAAATGGAACCTGCAACCTTTCCCATACAATGATGCTCCAACCAACTGAGCCATGTAGCCAGGGCTCACTGAAAAAAATTTTGAGTCAAAAGAATTAGGTTACAAACCAACCAGCATCTAGAAGCAATCAACTATGAACTCTGAAGTCAAACCCAGGTTTGAAACTGTCTTCACTTTTGATTAGCAGTTGTCACAATTTATTGCAATGATTTAGGATAAATTATCTGTTCTTTATGAACCTCAGTTTTTCATCTGTATACCTGAAAAGCACCTATCTTGCAAAAATGATGTGAGACCCATATGACAGAATGTAGGTAAAACTTTAGCATAAAGCTCAAAGTAAACATCTTATCAACAATAACTGTTATTACCTTAAATGTTTTATTTCAGCTTTTTAAAAAGACCAAGTATTATTAAAAGAGTTTTAATTTTCATACATTCTGTAAATAATTGTAACATCCATAAGGAATCACCACATATTAAATAAAACAAGAAAATAAAAATATAAAACTTAAAAATTCAACATATGAAAATTAAATAACATGGCAAGAATATTTTAAACAGAATTTTTTCCAACCATACTGGCATTGCAGATAAGTATATGTATGTGTTTGGACATAGAGTTTTCTACATAGGTGCTGAAACTATTTATTTTCTATATATAAAAGAATAAAACTAGTCCCCTGTCCTACACCTTAAAAATACCAATACAGATAGACCAAAAAAAAGGAAAAAAAATTATGTGAATGAAAACTGCAACACTAACCCAAAGTACAAAATAGGTATATGTGAATATATGAAAAATACAGGTGAAAATATATACACATGAATAAAGATAAATTAATGCATAAATAAATAAATGGGGAAGAGGGAAATTGCCCATGCAGAGGAAGTCTATTTTACATATGTGGGTACTTCTTCCTTGAGGAGACCAAGCTTAGTCACCACCACTACCCTTCTTTGTGGGTAAGCTAGATGTGGTAACTTGTTTCCAAGAACCAGAGTACAGAGGAGAAAAATAGTAACTTTACAGTGGTGAAATCTGCAGGTATACTTAACCAAGTGCTAAGGTTAACATCTTGTAGATATGCATGTACCTTGTGATATTCCAGGATAAGAACAGCACTTTACCAATGAGATATTTTAAAAAATAACAAACATACAAACAAACAAAAAAAAAAAACAACACTTTAACCCCATTCTAATCATGACAAAGACACCTGAAAATTTTGGATTCAGGGACATTGTACAGCATTCCTGGCCATTATTCCACAAGATTGTTAAGGTCAAGTAAAATAAGAAAGACTAAGCAATTGTCACAAACTATCAGAGAATGGGAAGAAATGACTAAGGAATACATTCTCTTCTAGGATTGGATTCTGGAACAAAAAGAGAAAACTGGTGAAATCCAAATAAAATGTGGAGTTCAACTAATAGTAATGTACTAATATTGGTTTCTTATCTTTCATAATTATACCATTGTAATTAAGATATTAACAAAAGGTGGAACTGAAGGAGGCATATATGGGAATTCTGTAGTATTGTTGAAATATTTCTATAAATCTAAAATCATTTCAAAATAAGTGTATTAAAGAAAGTCTATAAGACATAGAAAATAATATAAATTATCTTTATATTCTTAAAATACAGAAGGCTTTCTTAACCTAGAAAAAAGTGCAGGAAAATATTCATAAATCTGACTACATGAAATTATAGAATGTATTGTTCATCAAAAAATGCTACAAAGAAAACAAAAATAAAAGACACAAACTGGGAGAATATATTTACAACAAATACATTTCAATGGTGCAGATCTCTTGTAATGCAAATTGAAAAAAGACAAGAAACTGTAGAAAAATGAGGAAAAGACTTAAATGAATAAGCAGTTCAGAGAAAAGGAAATACCAAAGATTGATGGATATATAAAGGATGTTCAATCTCATTACTAATCAGAAAAAAATCTACAGTGGGATATTGTTTCATGTTTGCCTAACTTCAAATTTTAAAGACTGAGATTATCAAGAGTTAAGGATGCAGAACACCAAGATGCTTGTTTATACACTGCAGAGGGGAGTATAAGGCTATGTTATCACTCTGCAAAAAATTTGACTATACCTAGAGTTGAAGATACATGTATGACAAAGCAATTGCACTCTTTTTTTTAAAAAGATTTTATTTATTATTTCCAGAGAGAGATATTAATGTATGGTTGCCTTTCACCTGCCTCCAGCCACAGACCTGGCTGGAGACCAGGCTTGCAACTTGATTATGTGCCCTGGCTGGGGAATCGAACTAGCAACCTTTGCGTTCGCAGGCCGGCACCTAATCCACCAGCCAGGGCTAGCAATTTCACTCTTATGTTTATACCCTAGAGAAACTATTCTGTGTATGAATCAAGAAACATGTACCAAAATAGTCTCAGAAGCTCTGATTGTAACAGCAAAACAAACAAACAAAAACCCCTGGAAGCAACCAAAATATCTATCAACACAATGCCACCCAATAATGAAAATAAACCAATAAAGATGTATTTCAAGAGTGTAAGTTTGGGTGGGGGCGGGGGTGGGGGGTATAGAAAGAAAGCTGGAGAAGAATGCATAAAGCATAATTGTGTTACATAAAATTATAAAATGTAGAATCAAACAACAGTATTTAAAATTACAAACATGAGAAAGCTATAAAGAAAAGCATGAGAAGCACAAACATGATTCTTTTTTTTTAAGATTTATTTATTTATTTATTTTTACAGAGCGAGGAAAGGAGAGAGAAAGAGGGAGAGAAACAGCATCATCCACTCCCTCTACTTCAGCCCCTTAAGACATAGCGTCCCAGGACCTGGCTCCACACCTGCTTTGGCAGAATCACAGTCCTTTCTTTTTCCTCCTCTCTTTGTAACAACAGAGATTCCAAACGTCCTTGTCTACCCACGTGGACTCTTCAATGCCGGAATAAGCCATCCTTTCTGAGGACTCATCCCCAGAGTCTTTTCCTTCCTTTCTAGGACTTCCTTCCTCATCATGTTGTCCAAGGCTCTGAACACAGTAGCAATGGAAATTTTTCTAAAACAGTTATTGCCAGAAACACGTCTTTTCTTTTCCCATTCAAGCCATCTGTCAGGAATCCAAAAGAGGTGGCCAGGCAGAAATGCAGACCTCTTCTCTTTTTTCTTTTTTCTTTCTCTTTCCTTCTTTCTCTTTCTTTCTATCTTCCTTTCTTTCTTTCTTTCTTCCTTCCTTCCTTCCTTCCTTTCTTTCTTTATTCTTTTTTTTTTAATGAAAGAGTCCATATTAAATTTGAGAAGGTCTCATTTGCTTAGGATGTCAGAAGCAAGAATAGAGGTAAGGAGACTAATCCAGAGGTCTGTCCCAAAAGTATCGAGCCAATGTCTATATAATTAAACCGGTTTGTGCAGCCAATACTTTTGGGACAGACATTGTAGTCTGTAGGAAATGACAGACCAAAAATTAAACCTAGCAAAACCTTAAGGAACCAATGACTCCTTTTGTACATAATTTGCCATCATTATTGATGTTATACATGGATTGAACCAATTTTTAGGATTGTACATAGATTGGGTTTATCTTTTTGATAATTCTCAGCTGTTCACATAGCAACAAAAAAAAGTAAGCAATACTTTGAAAACAACAAATGTTGTTCATTTAGTATTCTTTGGGCTGGATAACTTATACTTTTAATATTTACAAGGACTTTCTGAGAAAATAGTCATATGTGCAAACTGTTATGAAAATGTATCCCTGGCTGATATGGCTGCAGGCCTGTGAACCCAAAGGTCACTGGTTCAATTCCCAGTCAGGGCACATAACCAGGTTGCAAGCCAGGTCTTCAACCAGGTTCGTAGCTGGAGGCAGGTGAAAGGCAACCATACATTGATGCTTCTCTCTCTTTCTTCCTCCCTCCCTGCCCTTCTCTCTGAAAATACTAAATTAAATCTTTAAAAAAAGAAAAGAAAAGAAGGAAGGAAGAAAGACAAAGAAAGAAAAAAGGAAGAAAGAAAAAATATTTGCATAAATGATGATAAAAGATCTGGAGAGAGGGAAGTGTAGTGCTTAAGTCAACAAGTCATACCTTAGAACTTTTAGAACAAAAACTAATTCCAAAAATAAAAAGAATACTTCAGCCTCATTATTTTCAACAAGGAGACCAAGGCATCATTTAAATTGTAGAAAAAAGAAATCAGGTAAATGTAGTTTATGATAGTGAGTTAATCATTAAAAAACCCTCAATTCTAGGCATATATTTTGTTTTCCTATGCAGTAAACATATTTGATAATATAATTTGGTACATTTTATGGCCAAGGTAAAATATATTAAAAATACACCATAACATGGATGATATACTAAAATCAAATTACATGGCATAAAAATGTATTCAAATATTAAGCAGAACTTAAGATAGTTGACTTTTCCTCCTCTTACGTTTTCTTACTTAGTCCACCCTACATATTAGCTCAAAATATGTATTCCCTGAACAAATGTTATCTTGTAGCCTTGTATGTGTCTTATTTTTTAACTTAATTGATACAATATCCCAATATACAATATACATCTATTTTTATTGTTTTAATTACATTGTATAATTTTTCTTTTTTAGTTTGTTCCTCCCTTACAATGTTCTTGCAGTGAAGACAGAATTTGCCATTTTTATACGGATCTTTTCAGTTCTTTCCATAGTGCATGGCACATAATAGGTGCTCAATAAATATAGAATGAATTGACTAGCACATATACAGTATAATGTCTACTCTCAGTATATTCAGTATGCTTAAAAATTGTTAGCTTTAATTATGAAATTAGATAAGTAATACTGACATTCTCACCTTTATAAATGCTTACTTAGAATCTATAATTATATATACACTCTGTCATGAAAACTTTGATTCATCCTTCTAAAATATAATAATTCTGTAAATCAACGAAACTTCAGAGTGCCTTCTCACCATAAACTACAATGTAATTAACTGGCTTTCATATACATTAGAAAGGGATTGTCTCCTCTAGACCTATAATAAAAAATCATAAATTTCAACATTTCTGTAAAATGTTCATATAGGAGTATGACTCTTGTCTCAGATATACATACATTATCTGCTCTGTGGGTTGCTAAGATACACTAAACTTAAATGTACAGAAGTATGATTTGGCTTTTTAAAAATAGGCAAGACAGATTTTTTATTTCTCACAAAATCCATCTCTGGGGAATATACACAATCTTAGTAAAATTATTTATTTTACTTAAATTAATTAGTGTTTGAAAATATTTTAATTTTAAGTTTAATGTTGAAATTAGCAAAATTAAGGCCCTGGCTAGTGGCACAGTGCATAAAATACTGACCTATGAACCCAAAGGTTGCTGGTTTGATTCCCATCCAGGGCACATAAAACCAGGTTGCAAGCCAGGTTTCCAGCCAGGTCCTTAGCTGGAGGCAGGTGAAAGGCAACTATACATTGGGGTGGGGGGAGGTGGGGTTGGGGGGAGATAAGAAAGAAAGAAAGAAAGAAAGAAAGAAAGAAAGGAAGGAAGGAAGGAAGGAAGGAAGGAAGGAAGGAAGGAAGGAAGGAAGGAAGGAAGGAAGGAAAGAAGGAAGAAAGAAAGAAAGAAACTAGTTAAATTATTTGCAAGCATTAACCAAATACCTCTGCCATTTGGTTTCCCACCCTATTTTTAGGCAATCAGTAGAGAACAAGCCAGATTCACTTAAATGAAAAGTTACTGATTTCAACTTCAACAAATTGTTAATTCATATTCTCTTCCATTTCTTCTCCTCTTTGCAGAGTAAGAAAGGTTACTTCATAGGTCAAAAATCATTTGTTTTGAGGTGAAGCGATAGCAAAACTGGGTGAGGAAATACCATATTGAATTTTTAGATTATGACAAATTCTTGGCAAGTATATTTTTTTCTAGTTGACCCAGAAAGCAAAGATTATGGATAACTAAAAGGTTTAAATTATTCCTATTATGGAGCCTGACCTCAGAACCTATTATTTGTTTTCAGATGTTAGTATTTTCCATTTTTAACTTTTAAAATTAACTTTATTGACGTGACATAAGTTAATCAACTTATACAGGTTTCAAGTGTACAATTCTATGATTTATCATCTGTATAATGCACTGTGTGCCCACCACCATAAGTCAAATCTTTGTCACCATACATTTATTGCTTACAACTCCCCCGTCTCCCCTTACCTCTGGTAACCGCCATACTCTTGCCTGTGTTTTCTTGTTTGTTCATCTGTTGCTTTCAGTTTTATATCCCACATAAGAATGATATGATATGGTTCCTGACCTTTTCTGCCTGACTTATTTCCCTTAGCATGATATTCTCAAGCTCTATCTATATTGTCACAAATGACAGTATTTCATCTTATGACTGAGTAGTATTCCATTGTATATACGCATCACATCTTCTTCATCTGATCATCTATCAAAATACACTTCCATGTCTTGATCACTGTGAATAATGCTACAATGAACATAGGGGTGCATATTTAATGCATTCTCCATCAAAATCCTAATGACATTAGACCAAAAAAATGATCATATTTGCATAGAACAACAAAAGATGCTGAATAGCCAAAGCAATTCTGAGAAAAATAGAACAAAGCTGAGTTATCATACTCTCTGACTTCAAAAACACTACAAAATAACAATAATCAAGACAGCATGGTATTGGTTTAAAAAAAAAAAAACTGAAAGGAACCATGGACATGGTCAACAGGTGGGATTGACTTTGGGGGGAATGGGGGGTGGGGAGGGGGACAAAGGGGAGCAAAAAGGGGATGGATGTAATACAACAACAATAAAATTTTTTTAAAAAAGAAAATGGAAAATAGTCTTAGAAAAGCAAGCACCAATGTGAATTAAATATAAATTTGACATAATTGAATTAGCCTACAAGGAAAGAATCCATTTTATTTTGATGAATAGATGCTTCTTATAAAAGGGGTATGTGCTTAGTGATTTAGGATGATATACCATTCTTTTTTTAGTGACACCATGTATTCTAAATTTTGTGGTATGTATTGTTTGTTTAATCCTATTGCATTAAAATGTATTTGTTTAAGGTTCAAACAATTGAAATACAAACATAAAATTTAATCATAGCTAGAAGGTTGCATATGAATGTATATATCATATCCAGGAACATCTAGGTGACTAAATTGGGAATGGAAAAAGAAGAGAAGAAGGAAGGGAAGTAAAAGGGCATTTTTTGCCTGCACCCAATGTAGCAGTAAATAAAAATATACAGTTAATGGAAAAATGAATGTTTTTATTCATTAAAATAATATAAAGATAATAAAATAATTAAAAGCAAGATGGAAAAAAAAAACTGTTAGTATTTTCAAGCTGAACTAAACTCAGAGCCATGTCTCTATACACAAGTCTCACAGTCTGTTCATGGATAAAAAATAAAGAGTTGATTTTTATTTATAGGATCTTGGTCATAAATAGAAGGTATAATACACACACACACACACATACACACACACACACGAGTTCCGTCCCAAAAGTATTGAGCAAATGTTAATATAATTGAAACAGATTCTTTTGGGACAGATGTTGTGTGTGTGTGTCTGTGTGTTATACTACATATTAAATACATATACATATATAAAAACTTGTATCTCTAAAAGTGTGAAAGCAATATACATATAAAATATTATCAGATCCCTGACCTAAAGATAAATGAAGATAAAAAATCTCTGTCACAAGACCCAGGCTGGTGGCACAAGGCCCAAGCTGGTGGCACAGTGGATAGGTGATGGCCTGCGAACCCTAAGGTTGCTGGTTTGCTTCCCCAGCCAGGGCACATAACCAGGTTGCAAGTCAGGTCTCCAGCCAGATCTGTAGCTGGAGGCAGGTGAAAGGCAACCATACATTGATGTCTCTCTCCCTCCCTGCCTCTCCCCCTTCTCCTTTCTCTAAACATAATAAATAAAATCTTTTTTTTTAATCTCTGCCATGTACTTTATTTTAATCCTTTAATTTATTTCTATTTTTAGTCCACATAATATTTCACATCCTTTTTCTTTCCCTTTATATCTACCACTGCTTCTCTCAATTATTTTTTGTAAATCATTTAAAAAAAATTTTAGAGTTGACATAAAATACTACTATATTAATTTCAGTGACTAGACATTGTACAACTTACTAAGTGATCATCCTGATAAATCTTGTACCCATCTGCCACTCTATATAGTTATTAGCTATTATTGACTTCATTCCTGGTGCTTTACATCCCCATAACTATTCCATAACAACTAATTTGTACTTCTTTTTTTTTTTTAAACTTTATTGTTGTTGTATTACATCCATTCCCTTTTTGCTCCCCTCTGTCCCCCTCCCCACTCACCCATTCCCCCCAAAGTCAATCCCACCTGTTGTCCATGTCCATGGTTCCTTTTAATTTGTACTTCTTAATCCATTAACCTTTTTTTCTCATTTCCCCCAACTCCCCTCCTCTCTGGCAATCATCAAAATGCTCTCTGTATCTATGAATCTGTTGCAGTTAAGCTCATTTGTTTACTTTGTTTTATAGATTCAATTATTGATGTGTATTTTATTGCCATTTTATGACTTATAATTTTATCTTTTTTCTTCTTCTTAAGGAAAATCCATTAACATTTTATGAAATATTGATTTGCTGATGATGAATTCCTTTAGCTTTTTCTTACCTGGGAAGTTCTTTATATGCCCTTCCATTCTAAATGATAGCTTTGCTGGGTATAGTCTTCTTGGTTTTCATCACTCTGAATATTTCTCCCACTCTCTTGTGGCCTGCAAAGTTATGTTGAGAAATCAGCTGATAATCTTATGGGAGCTCCCTCTGTAGATAACTAACAGTTTTTCTCTTGCTGCTTTTAAGATTCTCTCTTTGTCTTTAAACTCTTGCATTTTAATTATGATGTGCCTTGGTGTGAGATTATTTGGGTTCATTTTGTTTGAGACTCTCTGTACTTCTAGAACTTGTGTATCTATTTTCCTCACCAAGTTAACAAAGTTTTCTGTTATTATTTCTTCTTGCTCTCTCTCTTCCCTTTGCAGCACCCGATGGTGTAAATGTTGGGATGTTCCTAGTTGTCCCAGAGGCTCTTTACACTCTCTCCATTTTTTTTTTTTTTTTTTTTTTTGGACTCTTTTCTTCTTGCTGTTCTGATTGGGTGTTATTTGCTCTCTTATATTTTAAGTTGCTGATTTGATTTCCAGCTTCTCTATTGTTGATTCCTTGTAAATTATTCTTCATTTCAGTTAGTGTATTCTTTATTTCTGACTGGTTCTTTTTCCTGGTTTCTATGTCCTTTTTCATACCATTGAAGTTTTCACTAAGTTATTTGAGCATCTATATAAACATTGTTTTGAATTCTGGTGGTTTGCTTGTTTCCATTTTATTTAGTTCTATCTTCAGAAATTTCTTCTGTTCTTTTATTTGGGACCTGTTTGGGGTTTTTTGTTTGTCTGTTTGTTTGTTTATTTGTTTTGGTTTGTTTTGTCTCTGCATTTTGGCTGCACCCCTGTGTTTGTTTCTATTGGGTAGAGCTGCTATGTCCCTTAGACTTATTAGAGTAGCCTTATGTACTAGGTACACTGGAAAGCCCAGTGATGCAGTCTCCTCAGTTACCCAAGCTGGGTGCTTAGGTGCTCCTCTGTGTGTGAACTGTCCTGTTGTAGTTGAGCCTTGATTGCTGTTGCCATCACTGGGATGGATTGACTCCAGGTCAATCATCTTCAATGACTGGCTGTGACTATAGCAGAGAGACAGAACTTGTTTCAGTGGGTCTTTGGTGCTCACCAAGTCCATCCCTTGAGTGTGTCATTCATGGAGATGGTAGGGGTAGAATCTGGTATGGTCTGAAGCTGTCCACCAGGTGCACTGGCTTGGGGCTTCCCAGGATATGCAAGATCAGCCACTGCCTGGGGTCACCCAGCATGAGCTTCATAGTAACAGGTGGCTGTTACTAGTACTGGGCTTGGAGGGGGCCCAAGAGGGGCCAAACTGTGAACCAAGGCTGGCTGCTACTAGTGATGAGTATGGGGCCACTTAGCAAGGGGTATAGGGCACAAAGAAGCCAGACGCTGCTTTTTAAAGATGTTTTAGGAAGGTCTAATGCACGAGGACTTGCTTCATCTTAACCAGAAATTCTGTGCCTGTCTTAATTCTTTGCAAAATTTATTTCTTTTTCACTTTTCTTTCATATAGCACTTCTTATTTTACCTATGGCAGGATTCCATCTCTTTTCTTCTTCTTTTTTCATTGCACACTCAGTCCAGGTGAACTTCTTCACTGTCATGTTCAATTAGTGTCTATACATAAAAGATTTTAAAATATTTATCTCAACTCATACCTGTCTCTTTAATCCTCTAAATTCACATCCCTACATTTTTAGTGTAATATTCAAAGAACCAAACTCATTCTTCATACTCCATATCTGCTACTCCTTCTCTTTTCCTTTTCTATGATTCTTATGACTCAGATATTGATTCAGTCAAGTGTCTGATAGTAGAGACTTCTGGCAATGTTTCCCAATTCAGTATAAACCCTCTCTGTCTACCTCCATTTATTTATTTACTGATTTGGTTTTAATAAATAATGCATAAATGAAGTACAAAATACAAAAGATACAAGTTCCCTAATTCTCTTCCTCACAGAAACTATGGCCATTTACTGTTCTATCACATGTCTTTCCAAGGTGGTCTTTTTCTCTGTAAAGATATGTGTAAATATATCTGTATATACATACATACACAAATACACACAAAGATCATACAGTTCTTCACCTTTCTTTTTTCTTTCAGTAGTAGATTTTGAAAGTATTCTATATAATTCAAAAAGTGGTCCCCTGTTTATTTGATTTTTCTTTTAACTGTTGCAAGTTACTCTATGAAATGTGGTATATAGCATGGCATTCCATTAAATGTAAAAAAGCAAAATGTATGGCAATAGTGTAAAGGCTAGGAGAGGAGAAATAGAAATATGCTATTGCAAAGTTTTACACTGCACTAAGTGTAATAGCACATTAAGCTGGATTATAAATTTATACATAAACATTAGTACCACAAAGATGCAGAAGATATCTCTTCAAACATCTCAGAAATTTGCAACAGCTACCTATATATACCAAATTTTAATTATAAAAAAGCACACATTGCCTTTGTTTCCCTTTCTCTTTCCTAAAGCCAACAATAATTGTATAATGCATTGTCTTTATTTCTTGCTGTCCTCCTTTACTCTGATCAAATCTCCTTGCCTCAGTCTCCCTTTTTATACATACATACTAACTTTCAGTGCCAAATGGTTTTATCCTTTCATTAAAGTTGGTATTTCTCTTTCTATAGCTTTATTTTCATTAAATTCTTGATTGGCTCAAGAAAGGAGAAACCATTTTCTCCTAGGAGAAGCAAGGGAGAAACAATGTCTCCTGTTTTAAAATTTTAAGAGCCTATTTCTACTTCAGGAATTTCTCCACAAAGAAAAAGTTTCAAGGGTCTCTACCAGAGGTGCTGTATTTACTCACAGCTACTTTGCTTAATGTTTCAGTTTTCATGAATTTGGAATATTTTATTTGAAAAAATTTTGAGGTTCTTTTCTTATTATTCTTTTGGTATTACAATTGTTTCATTTTTCCCCCATTGCTCTCCCCTTTCCTACCTTCTCTTTCCCACAGTCAATCCCCACCTCCTTGTCCATGTCCATGGGTCTTTCACATTAGCTCCTCCACTAAACCTTTCCCTTTCTGAAAATCTTTATTATCCTTAAGGACATAAGACAATCTAATTACACAGGTACAAGGAAAGGAAAAACAACTGATTTTGTGAGTTACAAAACTGAAAACCATTCTTCCTTTTTCTTATATCCTCAATAAATCTTTCCCATATTCCATTAAGCAAAATAGCCATTGCCAAAATCAGTTTCAAAAATCCAAATATAAAACATCAAAAACATTAAAGAAATTAAATACGTTATGCATCTGGAGTGAGAGTCTTAGGACAAACAGGCGAGGACCTACCCAAACTGGTACAATTCTATCTTTTCTTGATATTTCAGAAACCTAAACATATGATACTGATGTGTTTTTAATATAATATATTTAATAATTTTTGTGACAGAGTTACACTGCTTAAATATCTGGTCCAAGTGGATGACAGAAAGATTCTTAAGTATGTCACTTATTTTTCTATTTCACATTCTACTGGGCTTTGTCACCAGTGGACAAAGTAACGAAGAGGTCACTTTGTGAGCTACCCATAAGTGATGACTTCTTACATTTCTGATGACTTGATGCTGCCCTGGGAATGCCTGTAACACAGCTGTCACCACCATCTGTACATTTTCATGATCTCTGTGAAATATTTTCCCTTACCATATGATATTCTGACCTTTCCTAATTACTACAATGGGGTGAAATATTTTTCCCCATCAGTAGTCTATGCTGGTCATCTAGCAGCATTGACTTATCCCCACAGTTTCCAATAAGAAAACCAGTGATCCAACTTTTATTTTACTTACTCTTTATCATACCTTCCACCTCCTAATGACTTAGGCAATAGTCCAATGATGAATAGATCACAAATCAAATTGAATATCATCACAATATCATGTACCAATTATGAAAATAAATATTTGAATTACTTGCTATTCCTTCTATGAGGTGTCACTTGGTAAAGTCAACCCTTCCATAATCTACCTGTCAATCATTTACATTTAGTGTTATCTACATCAACACATTCAAGCTTACATCTCAGACAATACTAATCACCCCTTTCTCTGCTTTCTATGATAGCATTAACTATCATTATTTCTTTGTGCACCTGTAATACATGTTTTCAGCTGCACAGAAGATCTAATGTTTAAGTACTTCCTCTGTGCTGGATTGTGCAAAATACTGCACATACTGTAAACACTCACTGCACTAATTTAACCCACATAGTACCTTAATGAAGTAGGAACTATTATTATCCTATTTTATAGCTGCAGAAATGGAAGCTCACAGAGGCTAAATAATTTGCCCACACAGCAGTAAGTGGAGGAGCCAAGACTTCAAGCTGTACAGCTCCAGAGCTTGGACTCGCTAGAGATAATCTGCTTCTATTAATCAAACACATACAGCCAGTGATTTCTTAATGAAAGCCATACTGGTGGACATTTAGGTTCATTGCTATCTTTTGCTTTTATGAACAGTGTTATAATGAATATCTTTTAATGTATTATTTTACACACAAGAGTTTATCTGTAGAATCAATGTATCGAAGTAGAATTTTAGTTCCATACGATTGCCATTATATGTGAAATCTAATGAACAAAATAAACTAACAAAGTGGAGGCAGACTCATGAATACAGACTGACAGCTATCAGAAAGGAATTGGGAGCTAAGTGAGAAGGGTGAAGGGATTAAGCAACCAAAAATTAAAAAAATAAAAAAGACTCATGGAGACAAATTAATAGCATGGTAACTGCCAGAGGAAAGGGGGTGGAAAGAGATGAAGAAGATAAATGAAGGGTAAATGGTGATAGACAGAGACTTGCCTTGGGATGGTGAACATACAATACAGCATACAGATGATGTATTGTAGAATTGTACACCTGAAACTTATTTAACTTTATCAACCAATATCACCCCAGTAAAGTCAATACATTTTTTAAATCAAAGAATTTACACATTTTATAGTTTGAGAAATATTGCCAAAATGTTCCCCGTAAGTGGTGGTAAGAATTCATATTCCCAAGAACCACAGACTAAAGCATGTGAAGTTGGGGGGTTAAAAGCTGATTGCTAGGCAGCAGAAAAGAAAAAAACATGGTAAAACTATGTATTTTACAAGTTTTAAGTTATTTTTGGAAGGAATCCACCTGTTCTTCACTTTTCATCACCCTTGGGTTTCCTCCTAGGCTAAATAGATGCAATTATTCAAGGGCTTGGCCACAGAGCATTTTGTTCAAATATTCAAAATCTAGGTACTTCTGAAGGATAGAGAAGGATGAAGTTATCTGGATTAGATCTGTTTCCACTTCAAATGGGATGTGTAAATGAACAGATATTAAATAAGGGGGCACTGTGTATGCACAAGTGTGCTCATGTAAAGAGAGAGACAGCTATACCCAAAGAATTTTTAAAAGCTACTTCCATATGAAATATAATGTTCATTAAAGGGTTAGTAATTTAAAATGTGCCAATTTTAAACTTGCCTGCATGTTATTTGAACTCAATACCATATCAACCACAGCAATTGTTTAAGAATTCATACCAACCAGAGATCCTTTCCTGGCAGGAATATTTTACTATTAATATTGTTTGGAGATGCTGGTGCTAGTGATAATAAAAAGAAGATTGAATTTAATCCACTTTGTTATTGTTTTTGGAATCTCTCCCTGCAGTGCATTCCTTAATCCCAATTCTGCCCTATTTTCCACTATCTGCAACCTACCATTCTCAACCAAGATAATAAATGCGAAAATACATAGCACCAGGCCTCAGCAAGATATTTTACAGTGGTGATTGCAGTGCTGAGTGTTACTCATTGGCAGAGTTTATCCTTTACAAAGTACATAGAGCTCCCCCCCCCCTTTTTTTAATTGTTGTTGTATTACATGTATCCTATTCCCCCCACCACCCTGCTTCTCTCCTCTCCCCATCCCCCTCCCACAGTTAATCCCATATGTTGTCCATGTCCATGGGTCATCCATGCTAGAAAGAAAAAACAGAGGCTCCTTTTTAAACCACTTTCAAATTTCACATGTTAAATTGTGATTTTTGTTTGGACTGTTACCGCAAGTAGATTTTGACCATTTTTCTAAGGATACTATGGATTTTATTTCAATGCTCAAATACATGCTAGGTCTTAGCTGTTAAAATTACCTAGGTAAAGGAAAGGCCTCTCTTCTCATTTCCCTCTTACTATAATATCGGTATAATAAAGACTTAGGGAGCAGGTCCAAAGTAGCGCTTATAACTGAGCTCCTCAGACAAAGCAAATACTTCTTTCCTCCAATTTTGTGACCTTTGAGCAGTGTGACTTTGGGTAAATTTCTTAACATCTATAGGCCTCAGTAAAATGATTACAGTATTTGCTTTCATAGGGTTATTATGAAGATTAAATTAGATAATTCACGTAGAGCAGATTGCACAGTATCTGGGCTATTGAATGACAAAGCATTCCAAAGTATTAGCTACTACTACCATTAACAGTAAAATTAGAAAGATCAAACCAAAGTAGTTCCTTGTTGCACCCCCAAATCACCATCCCCATTCTCCCTCTCCCTAAATTCTACATCACGGCTGCCAAAATAGTTTAATCTATCAGGGTTTTCTCCTTTTTTTTTCTTTTTCTCTCATTCTTTGCTTTCTCTAGTTTTTAAAAATTCTCTGAATTTAATCTCTCAGCAATCCTTTATCACTTCAATGTAGCAGTATTTGTGTGTGGTGTTGCATACACATGTAGTTTTTTAATAGCACTACCTTAAATACTAAAATATTTTGTCAATGGAATATTATTGGTTATATATCTTTAAAATATGACATCTGAGCTAAGTTTTAAGGACTCATTTCTAAGTCAATGACTTAACTTGTTCTGTTTTGTTTTTTAAAAAGACAAACCATGGGTTAGTCTGAATGTCTAGCAGACCAGTACCAGTATAAATCTCGATATGCAATAGCCTGTACTTATCAAGAGTCTGATGCAAAAAAAATATTTTTCTAGTCCAAAGGTTTTCAGAACAGGTGAAATATAAATGTAAACATGGTAGTGCACCAAAAGGAATAATGAAACTGAAAGGATTGAAAACCCCAGATGCTTTATTTGAAACAAATAAATAACCTCAGCTTGACACCAATAAAATGTCACAGCATATTCAAAAGTCACTGAATGCACGCTGTCCTAGCTTGCTCTGGAGGGAAAAAAGGGAGTATTTAAAATTCATCTTCAGCTTATCTTCAAACTCAAATGACCTCATCTAATTTCTAGCTAAGCAAGAAACATGCCATATTAAAGTATGATGATAATTTTTCTTCTATATTAACCTTTTTTTCTGCTTTTAGAATTCAGCCAGTGATTTTCAGTACATTTCACACAGGACCACTGAGGCAAATTTAAATGAATCCTGAACATTCACATTTTGCAAACGAAAATGTGTTCTAATATATTGGTGTTCAAGGAAACTAGGAGGGATTCCAGGGAATGTTTTTGATGTCACCTTGAAGAAATTGTCATACACCATCTGCTGGTTTATTGAGCGTACAAAATGGCAATGTTGATGAATTCTTCTTTAATAAATGACACATATCGGCACAGCCATATCCTAATGACTAGAAGTGTGCCAAGGTGCTTTGAAATACATCCAGCTTCAATTATCCCTAGGTCTTTTGTATTTGTAAAGTGACAAACACACTTTGAATAATCTGTTCTGTTTTGTACTATGCTTCATTTATAAATGCTGGTATGTCTTTCAATCCAGCTCATAAAAAAAGAGGGTTATAGTCTTTCTTGTCTTCATTGTCCTTGTGAGTCAACCTCTGAGAATTGTTACTCTGTTAAGACTATACAGGCTGAAAAAAGGTTGGTCTAGTTCAATGTCAAAAATAATTTAGAAGCCATTCTCTCTGTTGTATTCCTTTGATTTGATAACATAAAGTTATTAAAAGATGATGTAGCCTAGAAGTGAGAATTATTTCATAAATTGTTAAGCTCAAACTCTTCCCTGATGCTCAAACAAGAAGGAAATTTAAAACAATTTCTTAAGCAGAAAGAGTTAAGACTTCAAATGTGGGTGATGAGGAGGAAGAAAGATTGCTGATATAACTAAGTAACTAATTGTTAAAGAGGAAGATTTTGCCCTGGCTGACAGCAAAGTGGATAAGGCGCCCACCTGCGAATCCCAAGGTCGCTGGTTCAATTCCCAGCCAGGGCACATAACCAGGTTGCAAGCCAGGTCTCTAGCCAGGTCAGTAGTTGGGGGCAGGTGAAAGGCAACCATATGTAGATATTTCCCTCCCTCTCTGCCTCTCTCCCTTCCTCTCTCTCGCTGGAAATAATAATAAATAAAATCTTTTTTTAAAAAAACGGACATTTTTATGAAATACAAAAAAAAAATCATGAGTTACTTCAGAATCTCAATTCTACAACTTAGTTTATAAGCACATAAGCTGAAAGGCTCAAAAGAAAATACAGAAGTGCGCACTCGGTTATGGGCCCCATTTCGGCATTGCTTTACAATTGATGGTATCAGTCAGGGTTCACTGTAGGAATTGAAATTACTCAAGATACCTTAAGCAGGAAAGGAATCCAATCAAGGAATTATGTAAAATCTTGGGAGAACTGGAGGCATAGACTGAAGAGTGGCTGGGCCAGATCTAACCTTTGCTCAAATTAGGAAGGCAGGGAATCACTGATAAAACTACTGAGTTACTTTAAAAAATAAGAATGAATTTTTTTTTAAACAATGAAAGCACAATCAGGACTGCAGCTCTCCAAGAATACAAAGCCATAGCTCCCAGGAAACACACCCTAGAGCACTGGCCAGAGACAGCTGCCTGCTCCTGCACAAGTTCCTCCTCCCAGTAGCTCCCCTTCCGCAGCACGCCCGCTAGCAGCCTGGGGATTGTAGGATCTGGTCTCTTTCAGCCACTTTTGTTCAGAAAGGCCCACAAAAGGAAACGGCAGAAATATTTTACACCAATTAACCATATGCAATATATTTACAAAGTGTGTTTCACTGTCACAGTAATATGTTCTCCTCATTGGAACTTACTGAGATAAGTGCTGCTATACCCATGTGACAGAGAAGGAAATTTACAATTTGAAGTTGTTCCAGGTATAAAATTGCAGCTAGAGTAAGGTGCTAGGAGGAATAACTTGATTATACAGGATTACTTGAAATTCTTTCCATTAATACCACACTGCCTCTGTTGGGGTTTTCTGAGTAAAGCCATTATATCTTGATAATCAAACATCTATGAAAAAAAGATTCATTTAGTTAAAACTTAGAAAGGCCAGCCAGCAAAAAATAACATGTACTTTTATACTAAATGTGAAGAAATTGTCTTGAAATTAAATAACAGAATATATTTATTGAATCAAAAAAAAAAATAGATTGTCCAAAATTAACTAACCCAAAAAAGTAGTTGTATATGAAAAAATCCAGTATATGGGGAATGTTCTCTTTACAATAGCTTTAAATGACAGAAACAGGTTATGAAACATTGCACCATATTATCTCAAGTTAGATAAAAAACAAACAGTATAATAAGACAGCATCAAAATTAGATGGCTATCTCTCGGTAACAGTAATTTGAGTGTCTTTATGACATTACTCATTCACAGAGTTGCCAGGAGTCCAAACTGACTGAAGGGTGTGACACACATTTAGTTCTTTAATATCTTCTCCTTTTTTCAAACTCATATTTCAAGTTTAAAAATATTAAATATTTCAACCTGGCTGGTGGCACAGTGGATAAGACACCAGCCTGCGAACCCAAAGGTTACTAGGTCGATTCCCAGCCAGGGCACATAAGCAGGTTGCAAGTCAGGTCTCCAGCCAGGTCCATGGCTGGAGACAGGTGAAAGGCAACCATACATTGATGTCTCTCTCCTTCTCTGCCTCTCTCCCTTCCCCTCTCTCTAAAAATTTTTTTTTTAAATTATAATAAAATAAATAGATTAAAAATTCCTTTTAAGACAAAACAAAAACTTGTAAGAGTATGAAAGCATTAATATTAATAGACATAGTGCAAGGGTAGATAAAAGAATGGTAGGCAGGTAAAATTTTCCAAATAAAAATAGTTGAAGATAAGTTTTTAAATATGTGGTTCATATTTAAAAAAGAAAAATTTCTCAACTCTTTGAGATATTTTTATACAAAATGATAGGAATATTATAGATTTTAGACATCATAAAATATCTCGTATATTACTTTAAAAATCAATTTTTATACATACAAATTCTTTGATAACAAAACTAAAGCTATATGTCAACAATAGGCATTGTACTCAGTACCTTATCTATCTTAAGTGACTTGCTTATTCTTGTTCCCTTAACTTATTTGCTATATAACCAAATAAAATTTAAATATTATTCACTATTTTGTGTTATCCAACATAGCATTGTTCAAAATAAATTTTACTTTTTTTTACAAATTTCTACTCTAATAAGAAAATAAGGGAGGGAAGATGGTGACAGAGTAGAGAGCAGTGCTGATGGTGTTCTCGAGTACCAAATCAACTAGAGGACAGGATAAAGAGCATGAGACGTCTTCAGGACCCTGGGGATTGGAACGGGCAGCATCTGGACACAGGGGAGCAGAGCCCAGAGGCAGAGGAGGCCAGCAGGACAGTAGCCTGCAGGCCCAGAATACAACCAGACAGCCCAAATAAAGGACACACCAAGAACAGCAAGTGGAGAAAATCTGGGAGATGGCAACATTGAACTCCACAAATCTCCTA
>PVIW01006288.1:0-90077 GCA_004026585.1 Noctilio leporinus | reverse complement strand
AGAGCCGCCCCTGCCCAGAGCCGACCTCGGCCCGCCGGCCGGTCGGTCAGGAACGCCTCACCTACTGTCCTGCTGGCCTCCTCTGCCTCTGGGCTCTGCTCCCCTGTGTCCAGATGCTGTCCGTTCCAATCCCTAGGGTCCTGAAGACGTCTCACGCTCCTTATCCTGTCCTCTAGCTGCTTTGGTACTTGAGAACACCATCAGCACTGCTCTCTACTCTGTCGCCATCTTCCCTCCTTCTAGTCTCCTTTTATTGAAAACTAATAGTATTAAAAGTGAATCTATTTTCATCACCACAATTCTTTAATGCTTGAATTATATTGACAATTGTGTCACTTAAAGTATTAATTTAGAAGTTATAGAGTAGATCAAAGAAATATTAGATATTAAAGGATTTTTATTTGACTTTAGATTATTGTGCTGCCTTTAATACATTTTTCCTGTGATATAACATTTTTCTCTTTAAGATTTAAAGTGATAAGTTTTCTATAGTACTACTTTAATCTCTCTGCTAACCTTTTACTTAATTGATGAAATCTTCAGGATGTTTCATTACTTAATAAGTTATTTAATATATTTTGTATTAAATAATGTCACCGAGTAATTACATTGATATCAAAACCTCTTCTTATGCATATTTTGTTTCTTATAGTTTATAATATTATAAATATAAGCATCTGTTTATGATCATTAGGCATAGAAAGTTCATTACTGGCCTGGAAGAAAGTTTTGATTTATTCAAATTATTTATAAAAACGGTTGCAATATGAGCATCAATGCTTATATAATTTCATCTTAAATGAAAGCATTCTGTACATCAAGTTATGTTACTACTGAGCTCATCAAAGCCATAGTGAAGTCACTTTCTCATATAATGATGTAATATAATATATAATAATTCAACTTTTTATTAACTTTTATATCAAGCATTCTTTACACAGAACAAAGCAGTTATATTAAAAGAATAAAACCTAGATTTTATTTATTTATTTATTTATTTATTTTGCTGCTTGTGGGGAAAAGAAGATCTTATTCAGTATTACCTGTCCAGTACAAAACAGAGCCTTGACTGACTTTATCCATTGCACATTGGATAATTACTGCTTTTTCCATTGCACATTGAGTGGAAAAAGAAATCCTTTATATTCTTTTACAAAGGAGGCCAGGACATGAGTAGAAGTATGGAATTAGAAAATAAAAAAGAAGGGAATTCCGGAAAAGATTCCTCTTTGAACCAACTATTCTATATATAACGGGGTGTGTGTGTGTGTGTGTGTGTATTATATACATAACAAAACCAAAAAAGGCTATTTTATTGAAAATTAATTCAAACTTCAAATTAATATTACAATAATGAGAAAAATGCCAAATAATTCAACTAACAGTTGCATCATACAATACAAATAGACCCTTTGAAGTTAAGAGTAAAGTCATCCACAATGATGACCTGTGGCACAAAGCAGAATTTGTACAATATGTGCATGGGAAGCAAGGGTGAATATTAATTTATACTGATATCTCCAAGTTCCTTGTGGTTTCTTATTACCACCACAAGATCATTCTAGCCTTCTACCTTGCTTATCTTATCACCTGCATCTCCAGTAGTCAGAAACCTGACTTCCGAAATCTGTCACCTGTTTTCTTAATTGTTCAATTCCTATACCTCAATAGTGGTATCAAAATTATTGACCTGTGCCCAAGTAGGAAGCCATTTTATTAACTAGACTACAGTGTTTATGTGGAGATCATTTTGTCATTATTCTAATGGTTTTCACTCATTTACAAAGTTGGTTAGATTAACACCTTTTCCACTTTCTTGGATTCTCTTTTCAGGGTCTGTATTTTTTTCCTGGAATCCTCATACTCCCTAAATAATTTTTATTTTTATATTTCAGGGTCTCATTAATTTTTTTTTAATATTTTAAAATTATTTTTAGAGAGAGGGGAAGGGAGAGAGGCAGAGAGGGAGAGAAACATCAATGCATGGTTACCTTTCATCTGCCTCCAGCTATGGACTTAGCTGGAGACCTGGCTTGCAACCCGGTTATGTGCCCTAGCTGGGAATTGAACCAGTGAGCTTTAGTAACAATTTTTTAAAGGAAGCAGACCTTTCAAAATACACTTATTACCATTAGATCAATATAATATACAGTATATAGGAATCATAATTTTATACTCTTTGGTTAACATAGAATCACATCCATAATAGTTGTATGTTCAAAATGGCTAAGGGAACATTTTAAAAATTAATCATTAAAAATCAATACTTTTATTTTTTATTTTTAAATCATTTTTCAGCATTATTTCCAGAACATTACTTTTGATACCTATACCCCTTACTTTTGATACCAAGCTGAAGGTTTTCTGAAATGTAATGTAGCATTCTGAATTGTGTGGAAACCCTGTAAATTGAAGACCAAAGAGCCATGAATGGAAAGTGTTAAAACAATTAAATGAAGTGTAAATATGAGAGTAGAAAATTAGGAGAGATTTGTGATCACATGGTGTCAGTGGCTGTGGTAGAGAGGGAGATGCTAAGTGGCACTCCCTACCAGGTATTCCTCTGGCATTGAGGAACACAATCCAACAGAAATGAGACGAAGAAAGATGGTAGCTTAAATGAAACAAATAGGGTTCCCCATCAATTACAATGAAGTTTCATGCAGAGCAGAAAAGGGAAAGTTATCCATCCTTCCTCAACTTTCTCTGTTAATTTAAGTAAAGGAAAATGGAAGGAGGCTGTAGGAATAGAAAAGTCTTCTTTCCTCCCATGGAAAGTTGTTTGCTTTTGTGTGTGTGTGTGTGTGTGTGTGTGTGTGTGTGTGTTGTGAAACTAATAGTTTCAGAATCAGTAAAATGTTAACCTTGTTTGTTTTAAATGCGGTGAAAGGAAACATATTTAGAAGTCAGCCATAAAGCAGTAAAATTGATTGCTGGTTTATCTGGTATAGCATTGAGCCCCTCATTGAGCCAAGAAATAATTGATTGCTAGAAGCCTTGTAGCAGTGGTTAAAAATTGATAAATGCTAAAGCAGGCACAATGGTTTATAGCTTCTAAAGATTTGTGGAAGCTCTGTCATCACCAGCTCTAGAGGGTAAAGTAAAATTTAAAAGGCTTTTGGTCTTTTTCTTTATGAATTAGATCAGCTGCACAGAAACCCTGTAGCTGAGGACCATCTAGTTAGATGGTCAGATGTGAGATTTAGAAATGCAAGTTGTATTTTGGATAGTATTTCATTGCTGTGCATTAGCTAACACTAACAAGAGTAAGCTCTTTAACAATGTCTTTTAAAGCGACTAACAATCATTTAAAGTTTAGTCTACAGAAACTGACAGAATACTAACAAACTGTATTGAAATTTTTACAGGGTTTTCTTGATTTCAACACTTAATATAGTCATAGAAGCATAAATGTTTTCAGGGTGTATTTTGAAGTTTTGCTACATTTTCCTTTCCTAACATTTTAAAAGTAATCTGTGAGATAAACTACCTGGAAACAAAAAACAAATAATTATATAAACTATACTCTTCCTTTTCTCAATCTGATTTTTGTGGGGGTTGAGATGAGTTAATACTAATGATGAACTTAAGTTACGGCCTTATATTCATATACACAAGTCTCAGGCATGACCAGTCACTGTTTATAATATACACCACTGGAGAAATGTATTTTTAATGGATAAACTACTATGTAAAATGCTCCCTCAGATAACACGAGGTAGAAGGCTTGGCACACTTGATTTAAAATGCCCACAAGTTACATCAACAGACTGCTCTGCAAATTCCAGAGAAATCAAGGGGAGCACCTTTTTAGAATGCAGGGACATACCAAATAGATAAAAATATGATCCAATATCCATAAACCCATTAAGCTATTAAATACTTAGAAGTGATTCAAATATGTTTCTTTCAATGATGATAATAAAATTGGATTTTATTGTCCTAAGCATTAGAAGTTCACCCAAGAATATTCTATAGGCATCAATGGGCACACATAATAACAAATGCACTAGACTGGCAGAGGATGTTAGTATTCTCAACAAGAACCCACTATCTAAGCCTAGCGTTGATTCTAAATACATTTTGCCATTTGAACTATTTCAAATTGTTAGAGTTGAGGTTTGGTGAAATGTTAAAAGTTTTAATGACTTAAGATCTACTGTCCTCATTATTGTGCTCATTTGAGTTAATTTAACCAACACTGGTTGAGGGCCTACAGTAGGGAAGGCATTGGAATTGGTGCTAAGAGAGATTCGGTGTTGGCTAAAACAATGTCAATTTCTTTCTTTCTTTATCTCTCTTTTATATATTTTTTTAATTTATTTTGAATTTTTTTGCTATTTTTTTAGAGTGGGAAAGGGAGAGAAACATCAATGTATGGTTACCTTTCACCTGACTCCATCTGGGGGCCTGGCTGGAGACCTGGCTTGCAACCTGGGTATGTGCCCTGGATGGGAATCAAACCAGTGACCCTTGGGTTCACAGGCCAGTGCTCAATCCATTGAGCCACACTAGCCAGGCAATATCAATTTCTAAACTCTGGCTTTTTGTGGGGTGAGGGCTCAGTGAATGCCTTCCTAACAGCAATGACAGTGGAAGTAGAATATCTGTGAGTCACCCTCAATTATAATACTCTGTGGAGAAAACATTATTTACTTCAGCATATCATATAGGGAAAATAGCTTTTGGAAAGTTTGGCCCAATATTTAATGGCAAACTATGAATTCCAAAGTAAAATTAATATAATCAGAATGTCATAATTGATATGATTGATAAAAAAAGGAAAATAAACAGTTATACATACATGCAGAAATGATTATAAAGAAATTCACCAGAATGATATTAGGGGCTTTCTGTAGTTTTGAAATTGCTTGTAATTTTTAATCTGTTTTGAACAGTTGTACATTTACTAAGCTATCTTTAGTGGACATGCTTTTTAGATATACATTTACTTTCTATATATGTATATTTATTTCTCCATATATTTGCCTAAGGATTTCCTTATTACAGAGATTATTTAAATCAGTTGATATTTATAATTTCAAAAATAATTATTTCTTATATTCTGTATATTTTTTCTTTTATGCTCTCCATGTTGATAGTTTAGCACATACATAAAAAGTGTCATTTTTGAAGCTGGACTGTGCTCATATACTAGGTGGAAGAACTTGGGCCTATGTTGGAGAAAATTATTTAAAACATAAATGGTGAAAGTCATTTAATCTCTGTGTACTATAATTTCCTCATGTATAATGTGAAAACAATAATAGGATTTTATAAAGCTTCCATGAATTTCAAATGAGTTAATATTTGGAAAGTATTTAAGTGGCTAGTAGAGTGACTCAATAAATGTTACTCCTAGTAGTAAAATTTTGTGTATTCTGTTCTTTCATAATATCACTCAGTTTTAAAACTATCTCTGTCAGCTATATAATTTAAATTGTCATCATTGGAAATTACCTGAAAGATATTCCATAATAATTAATTTACACCTAGGGGTTGATCACTAAGCATACTTCTCTTGTATCACTGAGGAAAGAACAATAAAAGGCTTGTGCTGATGGGAATAAGTACAAAGCTGGAAACATAAAGAATTAGAACAAGAGGAGTCTAAAGAAGAGAGGTAGAGGTTTCAAAATTTTTAAAAATGTATAAATAAATTCAGATTTTTCCTGTGACTGACACCATGATTGTTCCCAAAATCTAAATGCAAATGCTTCTTTTTCAAAGTCCTTTCCCACAAACATTATCAAAAACATTATTGTTTTTATCTTCTAAATTGGAGATTCCTTTAAGAAGTATATACCAGGTACATTACTGTAGAGGAAAAACATTCCTTAGGAAAATAGACAAGGTAAGTGAAGAACCATTTATTAAGTATCTTC
Organism: Noctilio leporinus; assembly: GCA_004026585.1. Lineage (NCBI taxonomy): Eukaryota > Metazoa > Chordata > Mammalia > Chiroptera > Noctilionidae > Noctilio > Noctilio leporinus. The sequence continues at coordinate 84,192 of PVIW01006288.1, read as the reverse complement.
TCTGTGTCCTGGTGAGTCAGCTGCCATGTTTATGTAGCCTTATATATGTAGGATAAAGCTATAGTCATTGAGAAATTTTATGCTATAAAACTTTTAATCATAGATGCTCAATAAATTTGCTTTTTTATGTAGTATTAAAATTCTATATATTTTTCTTTACTATCAAGGTATAAGTTATGAGGAGAAATAGTGATAGCAACATTGATCTTTTCCTTCCATTTCATGTATTTTTTCCCACCAGCTTCTGTTACTTATTTACTTTAGCTAATTACAGTTCTAATTCAGGCTCACAGAAAGATCTGAGCTGCCCTGATGGTTTCTAACTTCAGTAGTTCAGGTAGCCATGATTGAACTCAGCCAGAAATCTGACAGCAGAATCAGAGCACCTGTGAGACCAGCTAGTCTATGTGCCAAGTCAGAACTGTTTTAATCTAGAGTAATTGACTTTGGCCAGGGTGGAGGGTCTACTGTGTCATTTAAAAAATATAGCTTAGTATGACTAGCTGCAAGAACATTCAAGAGCTAGGGGCCTCTGAATCTCCATAAACTTCACAGGTTTAGGTGCTCAGAAATGGATTTTGGAGTGAACACTGTGATCTTTGACAGCCTCAATATATCATTTACTTCAGCTGCCTTTCAGCAAACTTTCTGTGAACAGAAATCACAGATGATAGATTCATCACAAAAGGCCGTGACATTAAAGACTTTAAACATGACTATATAACTCTCCAACAGAGTCACAGAAAACTGCAGCCTTACAGCTCTCTGACTGAGCTCTTTTTCTAAACCAGGACCAGATACACATATGCACCTTTATATACATGTACACATATGCTATATTGTAGAAAATACTATCGCCAATTTGTAGCCTAGTTATCTACAAGACCTGACAGCATGCATTTTACATACCTAACCTCACCATTGACTTAAATTTTGTTATCTACTCTCTTTCTCCTATCGTCTTATTTTCCCCACCAGCGCCTGATAATATCACTGATTTTAACCACTTTAAATACATGTTTTTAGAGAACAAAAATGCTACACATTAAAAACTAACTTTTATAAACCCCTCTGACATGGGTAAACTGGAATCTCTCTTAAGAGGACTTAACAAGCGTATGAAGGGATACGAACTCAATTACTGCAAAGTAGGGTTAGGGTTTGGAGCTTTGTGGCCCAGAGCACAAGAGATTACTGTCCAAAGGGCTAGAAACAGCAGCACTGCTTGACACTGCTGCTGTTTTTAACATATGGCTTATTAACTAGGACGGGAAAGTCTCAGTAGAACAATAATAAGTAGTGGTAGTAGGCTACCACTAACATTCCAGAAAGTGCTGCACTGCTGCTCTCACTGGGGAATGGAGATCTGGAGTCCAAGTTTGGACTTAAACATGGCTTAAATCCCTCTATGAATTGGCTATCTTGGAAAACAGTAGTCTGTAGTAATCAGTTTCCCCCTTAGATTCACTTGTAATCTTTATACTGGCCTGGGCTCCTTTCTCTTGATTTTATAATCCAAGGCATTCCTCTGACTTTTGGGTCACCTATCAGTGAGCATCTTCACGTCCTCATCCTTACTGCTAAACTTTCTCTTCTTGGCCTTAAAAATTCCTGGAGACACTGAGTATCTTGCAAGTGAATAAATGTGCCTATCTCTCACAAGAAAATGGTCTGGGAAGGGGTTGGTAGTTCTTGCAATGCCATGTAGCCATCAAATCATACTAGCCCAAGTAGATTTGTGGATATCATAGATTCTTACCTTTTAGCCTATAATCATCCAACCATTTTTCTCACTATACAACTGGAAAGAAATTTTAAACATACCAAATAGATAATTTTCTGGCTTAAAGTTCTTTAACTGTTATTTATTGTCCTGCATATAAAATCTTAACTTTCTCCACTACTGACAGAGGCTTTCTTGATTGAGCTCTTAGATTTCAACATCCATTACCTATTCTGTTTGAGGTTATTGAATGGCTGACATGTCTCAAAATATATCATATTGTCGTTCACTTTCAGACCTTTAGGACCATCAGCTTCAGTTTCCCCAGAAGGCTCTCTGTCCTGCTCTGGTCCATTGGAGGCCTTATTTTGCAAAAACCATTTTCAGGAATGCTTCTGTTAACCACCACACTATGTACATTAAGTGCTTTGCCTTTGTGTAGGCATTATTCTGGCTCTTCTCCTTTTGGATCCCGCCCCCCCCACTTTTTATTGAAACATTATTGATATATAATATTGCATGAGTTTAAGGTGTACAGCATATATTGCAACATGCTCAGCAAGGTAAATGTAGTTAACACATTGGTGACTGGCAATTTTATAGCAAAAGCTAATGCAGGTGTGAGCACGAGGTAATGCGTTACTGGTTAACAATGTCTGGGCCTGAAAAGAAGAGTTTTTTCATGTCCAGTCAACAGGGTGTTAACATCCATCCATCATTTCACATGGTTACATTCTTTTTCTTACAGTCACCCTGCTTCAGTAAAATAATCCTTGTAATTGAATTTCTCCACAAATACACTGTGAATTCCTTAGGGTTGGATATAGTATTGCCAGCATTCAGTGGCATCAGAGACTCAAAAAAAAAAAAAAAAGAAGAAGAAATATTTTGAATTAAACTTAATAATTGCACACATGTAAGGAGGGATAAGTTTGTTTTATTCAGTGTAAAGTAATAGAAATAAAACCAATGAATGAGCATTATGGATGACATATTTTACCAGAAAGTACTAGAAAGTTTCCAAAAGAATTATCTAAAAATGTAGTATGCTGTCTTGAGACATAATTTCTCACCACTAAAGTTAAAATATGCCCTAGATCAGCAGCCTCCAAACTTTATTGCTTGTGTATAGTCTCAGTTACTTTGTTCTTTTCTTTTCTTTTTTAATTTATTATTTCCAGAGAGAGAGGAAGGGAGAGAGGCAGAGAGGGAGAGAGACATCAATGTATGGTTGCCTTTCACCTGCCTCCAGCACAGTCCTGGCTGGAGACCTGGCTTGCAACCTGGTTCTGTGCCCTGGCTGGGGAATCGAACCAGCGACCTTTGGGTTCGCAGGCCAGCGCCTTATCACTGTGCAACCAGCCAGGGCGGTACTTTGTTCTTTTCTAAAGAAACAGACCACATGTACATACATACACAGATACACACACTATACATTCACATATGTGTACATGTATGTGTGTATGCATGTTTATATATAGGTATACGCTGTAGAAATAAAATATATTACAAAAGAGATAATATTTTTAACTAAATGATGGTGTCCTTCCAAAATTCATATATTGAAACTCTAACCTCCAATGTGGCTGCATTTGAAGATGGGTCTCTAAGGAAGCAATTAAACTTAGATCAGGTCATATGCAAAGCCCTACTGTGATAAGCATAGTGCATTTGTAAGAATAGACTACCTCCCTCTCTGTCTCTCCTTCCTCTCTCCCAGCTATGTAAGGGCTTAGCAAGAAGGTAGCTGTTTACTTGTTATACTTTTATTGCACAACTAAATTATTAACAGAGTATTCAGGATGTGCTATGTGTTGATGAATGTGCTTCAATCACTTATAATCAAAACACTGTAAACAAGCAATCACGAAATTTGGCATAATGCAGAAGAGCACATCTTTGTTAAGGTTTATCTACTGATCATAGATTGTCATTTCTGGTTAAACTGGGTTCCCTTAACTCCATAGGCATTTAGTCATATCTACTTCCAAATTATAAAACATTGTCCTGATCAAAGGAAGAAGAAACTGCAAAGATCATCTACTAAAGGAAATGCATATCCCTAGAATCATTCAGTTATGGACTCATACATCTTATAATTTTATGTATTTGGAAGAACACCAGACAATTAATGGGAAAGCACCTCTGATCTACCAAATTATCACACTATGTAAATAAATTTAACATACCAAATATTTAATGTATTCATGATTAGATAATCTATTCGAAATGTGTATTCCTATAAATTAAAGTAGCATAGTGGTAGGTTCAGTTATCATGAAATCATCTCTGAAACAGTTCTCATTTTTCCAAAACTCAGTGTGTTCTGTTTTGATCTTTATAATATATTTTTTAAAAATCATACTTTCTATAGCCTCTACCCCAAGAAATCAATATGTTCTTCTTCTTTTTTCTTGTATATAAGTGATTATAAAGAATGAAAGAGTGGAAGAGAGGAAAATTTTTAAAACAAGGAATATACAAATACAGAAAGCATACACTTTTTTATAATGAAGAGAAATATTATTTATTGTACATATCATAGATTGATGGTCTGGCATATATTTGATGTTCCGTACCAGCAGACTCCACACTGACAAATCTCAGTCTGAAGGGACGCAGAGCCCTCTTTGCACACTGGCTTTTCTGAGGAAGCAAAACCAGATCTGATCTTTCTCATCCTAGTTGTTTTGAGTATAATCTGTTCAAACCATGCTGTCTGCCAGCCTAGATTTGTCCCATCCTTTTGTTCCTCTCCCAGGTCTGCATCATTAGCTCACTACACTCTGAACCACCTGTCAGAACCTTTCCCAGAGCAAATTTACAAAAGCGTAATGGTATCCTGTCTCATCATCACCACCAGGCCTTGCTAAAATAAAACATATACTTATTTATAAGGACTTTAACATTTTTATTAAGGAAAAGCATGCAGAATTTATGGATGTACAACAGAGTGGTGGTTTTCAATTATATCTGCCTATGCAATGGAAAAGTTTGTCATCATCAAAGAGAATTCTGAAGAATATTTGATGAGAAGTATTTGGAAAAGTGCTGTTAGTGTTAACTGAAAGAAGAAAGATGAAGATGGATCAAGCTGTATGGTCTCTATTTTTTTAAGATTATTTATTATTTATTTTTAGAAAGAGGGGAAGGGAAAAAGAAAGAGAAACATGAATGCAAGAGCAAACCACACATTCATGGTTCTCTTTCTCCCTCCCTTCCCCTCTTTCTAAAAATAGATAGATAGTGGCTGTCTGGATTACTGTCTTCAAAATATATCTGAAATTCATCATGAAAGGTAATGTGGTCAATAGACAGAGACTACCATTTGATTAAAAGCATGTGGGAGCTTGGAGCCCCATATTTACCATCTTTACAAAAAGATCCTCCAGCCCTGGCTGATGTGGCTCAGTGGATCAGCATAGGCCTGGAAACCCAAAGGTCACTGGTTCAATTCCCAGCCAGGGCACATAACCAGGTTGCAAACCAGATCTCCAGCCAGGTCCTTAGCTGGGGACAGGTGAAAGGCAACCATACATTGATGCATCTCTCCTTTTCTTGCCTTGAAGACAGAGCATGATCATGATGCTCTGTCATCAAGACAAAAATTACCAGGCTTTGTACATTTTAAGACAAAATTTTTGTTTTACCAGTCATTTCTATGCTAGAATAGAAGGAAAATTGAATCTTGGGCAGATTTTCTTATCTTTTGCTCTTTTATTTCTTTCTTTTGTTCCTCCCTCCCTGCCCTTCTCTCTGGAAAGTAATGAATAAAATCTTTTAAAAAATAATTAAAAAAGATCTTCCTTTTTTCTTTTACTTTTAAAATCTATATGGATTATCTTATTACACACAGTTCATATTTTTAACTATCTCTAATAATTTTAGTATTCAGTTAGTTGAAATATACTGTACCATCTTGTTTTGATAGGGCATTAATAGCTATAGTGCTATATCAGGAAGCTGGATCTTTTTTTTTTTTTTTTTCCTGTTATAAGTCCCACATGGACCCTGCTATAAAGAAGGTGTTCTGGTACTGCTTCGGATTTTTTATTTCGCTAGAACACTGCAAAACTATTTTTACCTACATTGTGGGGAAAACATGCATTATATACAAACCAGTTTCTTAAATAATTGTAACTTTGTCCATTTTAGTTTATGTATAATCTCATTGGGTGTTAATATTTTTTCAAATGTATCTTCTTTTTTGCATTAAGATAGATCCTGGGTATAGGGTACTCTTTATCAATAACCAGTGCACCTACTATTTTATTTCTTATTTTAAAGCCTAATAGCTTAAATTCTCTACTAGTTTATTAACAGGCTATTTATTATTTTTCTTTTAGTTACTCAAATCTTGCTTTTTTTCATCTTTGCACAGTACATGAATCCTTGGGGCTTCCTCACTCAGCTGTCAGGGGCCAGTCACAGTTATAAATTAGACAGAGAGAAAAGTGTATGAATGGGAGAATGAGAGAATATAAATATGGGAATGAATGAATTAGGGCCCTTGATTTCTTGTACCCCTTGTGTGACTGGCACACAGCAGGATATGTTCATGATCACTTCTGCGCTATGCCCATACCTGCACAGGGTCCCAGCAGTACATCATGCTTTTCTTTTCTTACTAAATTTATTGGAGTAATGATGGTAAATAAATTTATATAGGTCTCAAGTGGACAATTCTGTATTATTCCTATATATGGCATTGTGTGTTTACCACTCAATGTTGAATGTTCTTACATCACCATATATTTGACCCTCTTTACCACCCTACCCACCTTCTCTCTGGTAACTGCCACACTCTTGTCTATGTTTATAAGTTTTTGTTTGTTCATTCGTTGCTTTCAATTTTATATCCCACACGAGTGAAATCATGTGGTTCTTGATTTATCCTGTCTGACTTACTTTACTTAGCATGATACACTCAAGATCCATTCATAGTTTTGCCAATGGCTGTATTTTATCTTTTCTTATTATAATGAATTCTTTCAATTTGCACTTCATTCCCAGCCACTGTGACCAAAACAATACCACTAAGGCCAGCATTTCTGCAGTTAGAGTGAGCTTCTAACCTGGTACACAAACTTTGCCAGAACTAGCCTTGTTCTAATTTTCAAATATGGTGTGTACCAGTCTTAGTCCTGGCCCTTTCCTTTAAAATGAGTTTCTGGTTGGGATCAGTAGTGGCCCTTTCTGCTTGTAAGAAAGAATTGAAGCATTTCAGTCCACCATTGGGGTTTTATCACTTTGAAAGGATTCAGCTATAATTATTTTCTTTTCAGAAAGTTCCTAGGATCCTCTGTAAATCTACTCATCTCCCTTTCTTACTTCTAGCTTTGTGTACATAGGAGTTAAATCTTTAAGAAGGTACTCACTCTCCAAGGACAATGGATATCTATTATCTAATATAACTAAGGCCGCAGATTAGCATAGAAAGAACAAAAAAAAAAAAAAAAAAGAAAGATAAGAAAACCTGCCCAAGATTCTATTTCCCTTATCTTCTAGCATAGAATTGGTAAAACATAAATTTTGTCTTAAAAGGTACCAAACCTGGTAATTTTGCCTTGATGACAGAACATCATCATTATGGCTATGCTATGCCCCCTTTCTTAACCTGAAAGTGTCAATTCATCCTTCAAAGCTTAGTTCAAAAAATTACTTTCTCTGAAGTTTTGGCAAACATTGAAACAGAATTTCAGCATCTAATGGGTTCATAAGCTGATGCCTTTATAGTTTATAGTACATATGTTTGCCAATATAAATGATCCATTTGAGTTAAATTGCCACAGCTGCTGAAACACATCTTTGTCAATTTTAGAAGAAAATATTAAAAAAAAAATCTGAACAGTATAACTTTTGAATATAAAGAAAAATTTCCCTTTAAGACCCCCCAAAATGTTTTTTAATCCCATCATTAAAGAATAATAGGAAGACCTGGCTGGTGGCACAGTGGATAAGGCACTGGTGTGCAAACCCAAAAGTCGCTGGTTCGATTCCCAGCCAGGGCACATAACCAGGTTGCAAGCCAGGTCTCCAGCCAGGTCCCCAACTGGAGGCAGGTGAAAGGCAACCATACATTGATGTCTCCCTCTCTTCCTTTCTCCCTACCCCTCTCTCTAAAATAATAATAATAATAATAATAATGGAAGAGAGAGAGAGTATTAACCAGAAATCAGAAGGTATTACAGATGCAAATGTGAATCAGTGACTTTTTTTATTCTGATAGGAAGAAACCTATATTGAGCAGCTATGTTAATAGCTCATGTTCAGGAATTAGGTGAGGAACTGCATAGCAAAAAGGAGAAGCTCTAAGTGACAAGAACCATGGTTACTATGCACTATCAGCACATTTTTATCATTTCTTAGGCATATATAAGACTATTTGTCATATAACGGTATACACATACACACACCCACACACATATATATGTATAAAATATTTTTTCAACTTACATGAAGCCAAGTGCAACAAAGTAGATGATTCTCAAACCAGACTATGAATAATAACCTCTTTGGAAAGGATAACATCAAATTGGAAGATTTAAAACATCAATTTCAAAAATCAAGTCACCAATGAAACACAATAAAGTGAAAATACATTTTAAAATCAATTCCCAGATATGTTGTCAATGAATAAAGGACATTTGATTTGAAATTATAAATAATATTTGCCTATTATGCTGATTATTCAACTTCTTGAGCAACACTGATTTATATATCATACAGTGAGCATTTTCAGTTGAAAGAGAAAGGGGACTTGATGTAAGAGTGCTTTGAAATATAAAATGTTCTTAAGTATTACTTCCATAAGAGCATAGCCTTGAAGTTAAATTAATCCTTTATAATGTTAAGCAAAATTAATTGACTGCAACTCATTTCACCAATTGAGTGGATCATTATTTTTTTAAATGGTTAACTAAGATATAGTTCCTTTAGATACCATGGTATATGATGTAAGTAAGAGAAATCTTGTAACCTTCAGGAACATAATCTAGACTTAGTTCTCCATCAAACTGTTTCCAACTCAGGTTTTTTCTGCTCTTATTATTTTGGAGAAGTGACCCTTACTTTTGGAAACTTTGCTAGATAAAATCTGTTTCCCCTCTTAAAGATTAGACCTCTGGATAAAGGAAGTGTGATTTTTCAGCCCCCTATTAAGACCATAATCAAGAGATATTTGGAATTTGGGTCCAAGATCTGTATAATGAATATAATCAAATATATCAAACTTCTTATAATTTCAACCTTTCTCGCACTACATGTTTGTTTTTGATACCTACCCTACTAATTATTCACTGTGAATGATAATAATTATTCATCCACTGTTGTTTATTTCAGGCTTAAGCAGCCTTAGCCATGTTCAGTTATGTGCAAGCCATGAAGTCAGCCATGTAGCAGCAAAAAATGATTTCAACATAATACTGTGTCCATTGGGAAATGTGGAAAGTGTTAACTCTTCAACCTTCAGATTTTACTTATTTACTATTATATTCACTTTATTGATCAAATAAAATGTTAACATTTTAAAAATAAATATTTCCCTATATTATAAATATTCCTTTTAGTAAGTATTTGTTGGTGTTATATGATAGGTATTAAGAATCTTGATAACTAATGTTTGTAGTAGTTTGCATGCTATCATGTATAAATCATCATGTATCTACCATGATCAGTATAACAAAATATTGATAAGGGTCAGAGAAAATGAGGAGTGAATCTCAATTTTAACCTTATAACTAAGATGATACTTGGGGTTCATATCTTCTTTGAAATATGTCTGTCAACAAAAACTCCTGAAGATACTTCTGAGCGACAAAAATAATTTTATTCATATACATGTATGGCAAACTAGGGAGATGTAGCCTTTGACCAAAACTAAAAGTAACTTCTGAAGAGGAAGAGGCAGGTTAGGATTTTTAAAGACAACTTGCAAGACACTGACATTTAAGGGGATGGGTTGCCAAGGGAAGCAAAGCTGTAAGTACAAACTGTATTTTCTAACCAGTTAGAACCCTGGAGCTGCCTTGTTGTGGCTGTCTTATTGAGGCTGCAGGTAAAGCCACAAGATATGACCAGTGACTGGAATCCTTAGACATGGCGTGGGGGGTGTCATTAGTGATGGACCATTGCTTCTGTTTTCCTTGGAGCTTATAAAACAAACTTGTTAACAAGGAACGATTAAACAAACAATGCAGGGAGTGCAGTGTGTGCCATAGGCACAACCAGTATCCAAAGTTCAAAGCTATTGGTCACACAGGCAAAGTCAGAGAAAAAGAGTCCAAATATTTGGCCAAAAAGTCATAAAATTACGATGTTAAAAGTTCACATGTCAATGTAGTTTAAAGGACTATCAGCAGTAAGATTCCGATGGCATAGATTTAGGAACAGTAATTATATATTATTGTTAATTGTATCAAATTAACAATTTAAAATGATAATACATTTCTAGAATCTATGGAATATTAGGGTGTTCATCATTTTTATAAACAATTTACTTGAATAATAATGTCTGTCATCAACTCACTTCTTTCTTGGCTAAACATGTAACAAAAGTTATCAACTGGATTCTTATCATAAACTTGTAAATCTTTAAAGTAAAGCATTTCTCAAGTAGGACAAATAGGTTGTGAATGGATAGGGAGATGAATGAATGCTAAAATGATCTTAGACAAGTCACTCATTTTTCTTTTGTGAGTCTTTACTTGTAAGCTGGTACTAATTTTTAAAATGCATTTGAAATAAATATGTTAAGAATAAACTGTAGCCAATTTTTTAGTAAATGTTATCTTTCCCAGATTTCTTTCCATTCTTCCTTACTGACAAAAGTTTTATTGGAAAATGTTGAGGTTATATCAATGTTTCTATAACTCTTATGGTTACAGTAGAGGTTGTAGTTTCTTTTAGCATGAGGCTCTGATAGTCGTATTCATTGCCGTGTTCTCAGGACAAGGAATATAGTAGTCACTCAGCAAATATTTGTTGAGTCAAAAAATAAGCCTGGCATATAGATTTTTAAAGGATTCTGAATTTTCAGTATTACCATCATGAAGGGAATATCTGTCGTCCTTTATTTGTGAAATAAAAAGGAAAAATAAGATTCAAAATAACATTCATCCTGTCTCACAGAACCCTAAAACAGTATAGCATGTAAACATAGGCATTCTAATAACAATGAAAGGTATTTTATTAAAATTATAACAAAGTGATCAATATATCTTAAATATATGTATATCTAAAATTATAAATGTATACATTTAAAAATTGCTTAAAATATTATTGCTATAAATTATTTGGCTCTCAGAGGACTTACCAATAATATTTCTATTTTGCCCCCTGCCTGGTGACACAGTGGATAAGGCGCTGGCTTGCAAACCCAAAGGTTTCTGGTTCGATTCCCAGCCAGGGCACATAACCAGGTTGTAAGCCAGGTCTCCAGCCAGATCTGTGGCTGGAGGCAGGTAAAAGACACTGATGTTTCTCTCCCCTCTCTGCCTCTCTCCCTACCATTCTCTCTAAAAATAATAAAACTTAAAAAAATATATTTTTATTTTAGTAATGACAGAATACATATAATTTTAAGAAGTGGGAAAAAATTCATCACCCTGGCTGGTGGCTCAGTGGATATGTGCTAGCCTGTGAACTGAAAGGTCTCTGGTTCGATTCCCAGTCAAGGCACATAACCAGGTTGCAAGCCAGGTCCCTAGCCAGGTCCTCAGTCAGATCTGTAGCTGGAGTCAGATGAAAGGTAACCATACATTGATATTTCTCTCCCATTTCTTCCCTTCCTGCCTTGCTCTTTCAAAAATAATGAATAAAATCTTTTAAAAAATGAGTACATGGTATAGAAACAGATTAGCTTCAGAACCAAGGTTGAAACCCCTGATATGTAGTTTGGGACTTACTTATTAACTCTCTGTTTCTAATCTTTTAAGTGAGGGTGACTACAATATTAATTAACTGGGTTGTTAGGATGAAATGAGTTATTACATAAAAACCTCTCAGAACAAAGCATGTCACAAAATTGGTATTCAGTAGATGTTAGCCAAGATTTTTATAATGAGAAGCATAATTAACTTTCCAAAAAAGTTGTTTTCTTTGAAAATCCATAATTTACATTGTGGATATTTTGAATCTATGATCCCTTTCTGCTCCCACTACATTCCTCAGCTGGGTTATTTTTGGTTTCCCATCATTTCTTTCAAACTGCTTGTCACCAGTTTCACTCCTCCCTGAAGTCCAGTTTCTGTATTTCTTGCTTTAATGAAACATGAAGATTGATGAAAGGACACAAAATATTTGGAAAGTCAAGGTATTAAATATGTGAAAGAACATTTTACCTTTAAATAAAAAATAATTGTATTCTGAGATTTATGTCAGTATCAAAAGAACTCTGTGGTAGAATTCAGTGAGTGTGACTTTAGAATGCAATTAAATAAATGTAAGGGGTCATAGTCTATTTATATTTGCTTTTGTTCTTTTAGTTCATATCATACATGAGTAATAGGCAAAGGTTAATTTAAATTCATAGTTAATTTTTAAACACCCATCTTAATATTTTTCTATTGGTTATCCTGGGCAGAGCATAGTTTTAAGCACTATATAATTCATGATCTTCTTTTCACCCAGAATTCTAATATTTTCAGTTTTAAATAAAAGTTCTTTATTTGGAATAGAAGACTTGGTGGCATTTGAATATTATTTTGAATATGAAATTTGTAAACTAAGATGTAATTTTGAGGAAAAATAAAATATGACATATTTCTAAAATAAATTGAGTTTTCATTGAAACCAATCGACATTTATAAGGGTATTGTTTAGTTTAATTGATAATAGAGGGAGAAGTTTATTACCCATCTGTTTTTGTCAAATAATGTTAAGTGTCTCTGGATATATGGTGCTGTAAAGAAAATAAAAATTGGTTGTGCTCTAAGGTTAAATTTTGATGCTAACGTCAAAAACACTGAAATAAAAATGAATTTTGTCCAAAATTAAAGAACAAGTAATTTATATTTTTCTTATTTTTAATTTATTTTCTAAAATGCATGGAGAGGGGGAAGAATGAAAATAGACAAAGTAGAAAACAGGTAAGAAAAACAAAAGGATAAATATAAATTTAAAAAAGCATTGGTGACAGAAATAAAGGAGACATTGCCTATTACATCAAGATTAGATGAAGCGCTAAAGACTCAAAGGAAAGAAAAGAAATAGGCTCCAAGAGTCCAGCCATTAGAAACTACTGAATGAAGCTGTCAGCTGGAGTTTGATGAAAACTTCACTTTCTGCTTCTCTAATTCGCAGTGTGGTTGACCCTCCCCCCTCAACACCTCTGTCCCTTCGGCTTCATGAAGTAGCAATGGTAGAAGCATTGGCAGCATCTCAACTTCTTGTTTTGAAAAGGAAGGAGGAAAAGCCAAGGAAGGGCTGGGGTTAGAATATTAAATAATGACCACTACAAACAGTCAGAGTTTCCATTCCAACTCTTCCAGATAAATCAGTTTTTTCTGTCCTCCAGCTCCCACACCTCCAGAAGTAAGGATCTAGAGAAAGGAATTCACAGAAGAGTTGGACAGAAAGATAGAATGCCAATAGGAGTTAACTAAATTTAAAACATTCACTTCCTAGAAGATGCAGATGGCAGGTTTGTTATAGTTAACACATCACAGGAGGTTTTTAAATAACACTGGTTAGAAGTCAGCTTATGTACATGTAGCCATTAAAATGCAGTAAATCTAGTCAGCACAATAAATATGCAGTGGGTGCAAGAACTTTTAATTGATGCTTCACATTCTTAACAATAGGCTTAAAATAGGTTTGCTAGTTTAAGGGTTTTTAGGAAATTGTGTGTTTGCATGTGTAGGTTTTTATGGAAAAATTAAGCAGAAATCATATAATTAACAATGTTTTTTCCCTTCTTATGCTCCTGTTCAGCTTATTGTTTGCAATGCTAGAAATATGTTTAATGTAGCATTAATTTTAGATTCTGTTACAAAAAAGATCAGCCTACTGGAAAATGTTCAAGCCAACATATGTACCAGATAAAATGATACCCGTTGCATTTTAAAATAGATTTCCTTTGTCAATAGAGCCATGGCATGGAAAGCATTTGTGTAACAAGAACAAAAATGTTTTTTGAGGGGATTAACAACATCTCATGCTAGGAATTCAGTATCAATGTGTTATCATTCCACTATTCCCCGAGGAAAGTGTGGCCTTCTGGGAAAGCACTGTCTTCGAAAGCTTCGGTAAATAAATGATGAAACGGCCCATCACAGCCTGACGGCTGGCCTCTGGGTGAGTCATCCCTACCTGGTGCCGGAGCAGCTTTCTGAAAGCCCAGCTGGCACACTTCTCTGCTGTTGGCATAACTATATTTAGAATCCATGGCTAGAGAGCTCAGGGCATCTCAGGAAGGTATTTTTAAATGTGTCATCACTCTAGACATGCTCTCCCTCCCTGTCCAACTGCTTCAGCCACCTTCCTACTTTTCCCACATCCAAAGGGAAAAGAAGCAAGAACAATCACAATGCGAGGGAACCTGTGGTGCAAGTCGCATCTGGAATGTTAGGTTCTGAGCTCAGAAGCATGCTAATAGCTCTCTTGGCTCTTGTGCTATTCGAGCTTTGAATTCTTCTGACAGCTCGGGTGGACGATACAGTGTAGTGTGCGGCTCATTGTTCAGTGTAAGCCTTAGGGAAGAGTATAGGAAAGTCCAGTAGATTCCTAACCCCCTTCATTTTTTAGAGCACACTTTTTAAAGGTCCGCATACTAGAATAGGGAATTCTGGCCACTGCTGGCTGGACTCTGCTCCTTGGCGTGGAGGTGGTGATGATGTGTCGCAGGAAACCCAGGCCTTTGCTCTAGCTGTGGAGGTATCTTTAATGAAGACTCTAGAGGCAGGAAACAACGAAATTCATAAATAGAATATACACCTGAGTAAAACATCATTAGCACCTCATTGGAATGGGACATCTTTGTGCATAAGAGAATTCTCTCCTACAGATAATTTGATTCATGTCCCTGGAGCCTGCTTAACAAAGCCAATGCTATTATACTTGATGCTGGACAATAGTAGGGATTCAATTTCGAGGGACTTGACCAATTAGCACAGTTGTTAGTTTATTTAATATAAACTTACCATGTACTAGCTTAGCAAATTTATACATAGTACCTTGTCATATACAGTGGATTTGAAAAAAAAAAAGAGGATGGTGTCTGTTTCCTAATATCCAGCCTGGAATCTAAGATGCATATGACAAGTAAAATTTTCAAATAAGATTTAATTACATTGACCTGGCATAACCAAAAATTTCATAATTAAGTGTTGAATGATGGGTGGGAGACAGCCAGATCAATATAGGCGTCCATCTTAAGAAAAACTTTTAACAGGAGAGAGTTTAAACTGGTGGAAATAACACCTGCAAATATAAGGAGGACGTTGGAAGGAAAAGATGCTCACTTGCAGCATACAGCATAGAAAAACTGTCTAAGTGGAGAGAGAATTTTAAAGGAAAATAGGGACACCCAAGCTGTTGTAATAACATGGGAATGGTCATGAAGGATCATTGTCTCAATAATGAGTCTTACAGGATAAATCCCATTGTATGCTTGGAGTTGAGCAGTGGTGTATTAGAAAGGGCTTGGGCAGGTGATTTGGCAGAATTCCTGTATCACTGGAGATAAGGAAAGCTAAGAAATGTTTTCTGTAATTCAGAGTAAGGTCAAGGAGGGCTTCAACTTGATCACCAAAAAAGTGAATGGAAACAGGCCATTCTGAGAAATGATATGGCTACAATTATTTCATATGCAGGGGGTAAGGAGATGGGGTGTCCTCTGCCTACTCACTAGAGACCTTAAGATATTTGAAGGAGTGAAAGACAGAGAAATAAAGAAGAAGGTAGCTGGCATGAAAGGCAAATAATAGGACCAAAGACATGAAGCATGACTACTCTACAACCCTAACAAAAATGGCAATAATAATTTATTGAGTTTTTATCAATTGTAAGCAATGCTCTACAAACTTTGTAGGCCTATTTTTATTTAACCTCCAAAATCCTATGAGGAAAGTAATATTTCCCACAATTCAGAAATGGGAGAATGAAGGCTTAAAAAGGTTAAATATATTTGCCAGTATATTTAATCATATTTAATCAAGATCTTAAATCATGCCTGATACCTCCACAGAGCTAAGAAACTTCTGTTTTATATTTGTTTGTACATACTTTCATCCCTATTACTGATGTTAAAATAAGAGTACAGACCTGTGACATATAATTGGGAGATAGTTATCTATTAATACTACATTCTGGTACATATTTTCAAGTTATGAATTCATTTTTTTGTATATCAATTTTCATTTGACTCATTGAATACTATGAGAGAGTCTGTTAAGTTTTTATTCAAATCTGTATCATGGCATTTCCCTGGCCAGTGTAGCTCTGTTGGTTGGACTGTCATCCTATGGCTGGAAGGTTTCCAGTTTGTTTCAGGGTCAGAGGACATGCGTAGGTTGTGGGTTCAATCCCCAGTCTGAGCATGTGCAAGAGGCAACCATTGATGTGTCTCTCTGGTACTGATGTTTTTCTCTTTCCCTATCTCTCTCTCTAAAATAAAAAAAGCAATGAAAAAAAAGTCCTCTAGTGAGGATAAAAAAAAAGTCTGCATTATAGTATGTATGCAGCAGTCTTAGACAGGCAAATACAGATACACACAGATACATAAAATTTGCCCAACTTTTCTTGCTCTTAGTAAATTTATTCCTACCTTTCTAAATGCTTCATATAATTTCTTTCTGAAAGTTTGATACAGTTTTTCTAAAATATTGGTATTAATAATGATAACTACATAGTTTAATTACTATAACTTCTATTATAGTTTTAAAATTTTAAAAATATCATAATCAAGGCCCTGGCTGGTGGCACAGTGGATAAGGAGCCAGCCTGTGAACCCAAAGGTCACTGGTTCGATTCCCCAGCCAGGGCACATAACCAGGTTGCAAGCCAGGTCTCCAGCCAGGTCCCCAGCTGGAGGCAGGTGAAAGGCAACCATACATTGAAGTCTCTTTCCCTCTCTGCCTCTCTCCCTTCCTCTCTCTCTAAAAATAATAAATTTTAAAAATCTTTTAAAAATATCAGAATCACATGTGCTTACCACCAGTTTGTAGCAAGCTCTCCCTGGTTGATCAAGATGATTGAAGTTGTATATTCTTATCTTCAGTATTTTTTCATATTCCAGGATATAACTTATTTGGACTAACAAAACTAAATCCAATTATATCATGCAGAGACCTCTAAAAAATTCCTAAGTACTATATCAATTAAAATAATGTTTTAATTATTATTTATTTGTGCTCTTTCCAGGCACAAATTCTTCTGGACAAGTTAGGGAAGCTCAAATAGTACTGAAAAAGTATTATTTCCCTTAGGTTTTACCTGCCACTTGCTTGTCTCTACTGTTTTTACTCAAAATAGAGTTTACAATTTCTGTTTGGATTTGTCCACTCTGAGAAAAGACAATGTCATCTTGGACACATAATGATGGTGCTATTCACAGAACTTGAGATTGCCTCAACCTGCAGCAATAATGGACTGTTGAGCTCTTTTTTTCCTCCATCGTCAGAGTGCCTTCTTTTGACAAATTAGCACTATATAATGAGATGATTTAAAATGGTTAGGTGGGTAGTTTTGACAATGACAAAATTAAGATATTTTTTCTTTCTTTTTTAATCCAACCAACCCTTATTGGAATTAAAACTGGACTTCTGTAGCTATTGACACTACATTTAACCACCTGAACTAACTGTGTGGAGAAGAGTTGAGTCAGTGGTGTTATAATTACAAACAATGCCCAAGGCTATTTTCAGTCTTTATGGGAGAGGTCTAAGGACTGGAAATATGAATGATAAAACCTTATAGACAAAATTATATAGTTTCTTCTTCTGATTTACCAGTGGAAGAGCCCTTGGCTCTGTCAACATGTAGAAAAAGAGAAGTACTTAATTTCATGGAGGGCAGCTCAGTGCCAAGTGTTTTTTATACACTATTTGAGTCCTAACATGGCCTGTACTCTATTTTTTGATCCTTGTGTTATGGAGCAGTATACCAAGATTGCAGCAGTTCATGCTACTCACAAAATATGGAGAGAACTTCACAATATGTGTTTTAGTTAACTTCTTGGATGGCTAAAAGATAATAGTCTAAGGTAATTTTTATAGGCAGAGGTTTAATTTCACACACACAGAAAGGAGTTGCAGAATGACTTCTAAATCTCTTACATTTGTTTGTTTGGGGTTTTTTTTTTTGTGTGTGTGTGTGTGTGTTTATTTCCACTTCATTGGAGCTTTATATAAATCTGTATTCTAGTATCACGTACTGGATTATGATTTTCTAGGATTTTGATTGCATTTTCATCACATATGTTCTTTTTCTGTATTTACTCAAGTAGAGCCAGCAAATGAAGTTTTCCTCTGAAAAGTAATGTTTCCTACTAGCATTGAGGAGCATCTAGGACACATGTTCTCATGTACTTTCAATACAGTGGTGCATTGTTAATGTGAGGACAGCAAGACCTAGTGTGTGTATGTCCCCCATGCAAACTGTATCTCACTGACGGCCCCTAATCTTCATCTGTTCCCTCAGCCTGACTACTCCTGACATTTATGTTCAAAGTACAACAATATCTAGCTAATAGTAATAATAATTATGAAATAAAATTGTGGATATCAGTTTTAAAGAGATTGGTATGAAATCGGTATGCAGGTGTTTCAAGTTCTCAGAGACCTTTTTTCAGCAAAATTTCGCTGAGAGGAATGGATTGACTCTCAACGGAGATGATATGACACAACTATGAGGTGTAGCAAAAATGTAGTATGGCTGTACTACTAGTATATATAAAGTTTAAACTATAGTGACAACTACCATCACTACTATTTCAATTACCTTGAAGACCAACAAACACTTACAGGGCATTTAACATCTTACATAAACTGTGCCAAGAGATGCACATGGATTGTATTTTTAGCTTTTGGAAAAAACACATTGAAGAAATTCCTGTTACTACTATCCATATGAAGATAGGGAGAGACTAAATTTTCAGTAGGCTTCTCAGAGTCACACAGCTGGTTGCTGGAAGAGTGGATTCACAGGTGAGAGTCTTCTGCTGTCCTCCAGCTGCTTCTACTGTTACTGCTGTCGGTAGAGCATAGCAATCTTTACCCTAGACCTGGCTGATAAAAAACTCCGGTCTTAACCACTACATTATGTTGCCATTCAATACAGTATTTATGTTTAAATCAGAAGCATTGATTGTTGTCTTGAACAATGCATGTAATGAAAGAAGGGAGGATGGAAAATAAAATTCCCAGCCAGCAAAGTTAGGTATGACAATGGCATGAAATTATTCATTTATATATATATATATATATATGAATTCATATTCATATACGAATATTCATTTATTAATTCATATTCATATATGAATATTCGTATATGAATTCATATTCACATATATTCATTCATATATATATATGGAAAAATATTTAAAGAAAAAAGTACAAAGGTATAAGCTAAATTTTGGAATATAACACAGATAAAGCAAACATTTCATATATGTCCAATGAGAATTAGCAAGAATTCAAGTTATTCCTATAATATTACTACTGTCTGTTCTAGTGACAATAATTTATTGAAGATAGTGAAAGACAGGGCATTGCAGTCACTGTCCTGAGAGTTGCACATGGGAACCAGCCTGTTGTATGTGTTATAATGGAACTAGGCTTGAAAAGCATACTTCTAGAGAATCAAGGTCACCAGAAACACTGGTTGCCACGGGGTGACTTCCGAATAAGTGACGGGCTTATTGGTTCCCTCAGGTGCTTGCTCTCACTCTTGCTCTGACTTTCTCTGACTTTTTTCTTTGCATACAGGATGGGACAAAAGTGGCCTTTCAACTGTTCACACAGAAAACAATACAATAAAAATAATAGAAGAAAAAACTCTGGTTTCGTGTACTCACAACCACAAACCTACTTTTATCCCACCCTATATGTGTATAAGGAAGCCCTGCCTCACCTAAAGGGTTATAGAACTTTGAAATTTTCTAAAAGTAGATTATAGAATGAAGGTAATTGATGTTACAATTTTTATATACAACAGCAATGACAATGTAAATTCTACATATTAATGTATTTCTTTAGATCTGTATTTTTCTAATATACATGTCCTTATCATTTATTGCTGCATAAATATATGATCAGGCAGGGATGTTTAAAGTAAGCTTTAGCCTTATGAAAAATCTGCTACTGGCAAAGACTTCTTCTTTAATCAAATTTGATTAAGGCTCCTCTGACCCTTCTTTTATTTTATTTTTTAATTTTTATTTTTTAAAATATATTTTTAAAGATTTCATTTATTATATATCAGAGAGAGAAAGGAAGGGAGAGAGGCAGAAAGGGAGAGAGACATCAATGTGTGGTTGCCTTTTACCTGCCTCCAGCTACGGCGGACCTGGCTGGAGACCTGGCTTGTAGCCTGGTTATGTGCCCTGACTGGAAATCTAACCAATGACCTTTGGGTTTGCAGGCTGATATTTTTACTTTTTTTAAAAAACACTTGATTTATTGTTGTATTACAATGGTTTCATTTCCCCCCCATTGTTCTCCTCTATCCCTGACCCAGAGTTAAACCCCCACCTCCTTGACTAGGCTCAAACTTGAACTGTTCTTAGACTGTTTAGCAAGAATCTTACTGAGTCAGTTTAGAGACTGTCTCTCACCTTTGATACCAGACCAAATTCTTCATCTATACTTTCTCTGTCATATTGCCCTAGCCTGCATTCAGCAAAAGTCTGGTTGAGCTGGTAAAGCAAGAAGTGCACCAGTTTGATATTTCCTCTCCCTGCACTGCTCCTTGGCTGTTCATCTGCACTTGTCCTGATTATACTCAAGAGTTGAGACTGATTTCCAGCCCCCTTCCCACCTGCTCCACTGCAAACACCCTGACACAGTAGGGCTACATGATAGGCTTATTGTCCATCTAGCTCATTTTGATTTATTTCAGTCATCCAAAATCTGCATTTATTTATATGTGGCTATTTCCAGACATTTAACCAATTATAGATCAGAATTTTAAGAAAATGTAAGGGAAAGAATGAAAAAGGGATGTGTGACAGGTCCACATACATAAGAAAAAAAATTATTATTTTTTAAAAATATGGTGAACCTCCTTTGGATTAGAATAGGGGCCTGGAAACAGAATATATACCTTGACCTATGAAAACTTAATAAAGAGTATGCATCATTAAAAACAAAACTCAAAGATACTATTAACATTATTATAAAAGGGAATTCACAGAGGAAAATGCAGTAAAAACAAAAATGTTATTTTAGAACTAACAAATAATTTAGAAATATCAAAAAACAACAAAGGATGGATTAAATTGAATTAGGTTTGACAAAATTATGCTGAAGTCAGAGTATTAATGAGACAAAGCAACAAAATCAAAGCTGATAATTTGAGATATTAGACAATGATAATTCAACATAATTTTTTGAAAAAGAAATAAAAAGCTTGAACAGAATCTAGCTAGCATTAAGAAATCTAATAAGAAATGAAGCTAAAATAATGTGCTAGAAAATATTTGGAAAAATTAGTCCTGAAACAATTGAAAATACACATGATTAAATTATTGAACTTAAAATACAAAGAAAGTATACATTAGATAATGGGCACAAAAGAACAAGTCATTGATTGAGGAAAAATAAAACTTCAGTCTGGCCTTAGATTTCCCCACAGCAACATTAAATGCCGATACATAATGGCGCCATAGATAACAAAGTTCTGAGGGAAAATAAAACCTGACTCAGGATTTTATATATGCCCAAATTGTCCTTCAAATGCAATAAAATGGGACAAAACAATACAGAATGACAAATATTTTTAGGCATGCAGAATCTCAGGGAACCATATTTGAAGGGGGAAAAAGAGAAAATTTGATAAATAACTGCAGTCAACTAAGTGGTGGAGCAAAACAAAATAAAATCTGAAATGGAAAACCTGTCATAAAAAGACCGGGTGAGAACACTGGATCTATTTACAATTTAAAAATAGAATTAATACCAAACATCTCTGAAAATGGAGGTTATAAAACAGACTATGAATTTGATAAACTTAGACAAGTGTAAATAATAGTATAGCTTACAAAAGTTGGTACGTGGGGGAGGACAGAAGGAAACAGAAGAACACTATGTACTTAATCATTTTGAGCAGGATTAAAATATTTTCTGAAAGTGAAACATGCAGTTGGCTTATTTCATGTCTTAGAGATGAAAAAGTGATCCCTTATACTTTGTTAACCTTATGGATTTTTTAGTGGGGAAGTTTACTTCAATAATTAGTTGTGTCAAAATTTTGTTTCATTAAAAGTAACATGTTCAGTGATTTCTATGAGGATATTTTCTATGTAATTAAATGTATTCAGATGGAGAGATAAATAGAAAAAATACCTAGAATGAAGTTTATCTAAAGTTAAAAATGTTGTTGGATGAAATTTGGGATGATTTTATTTATATCTATGCTTTACAATAGTACTTAAATATTGAGTTCCTTTTATAATATGAATGTATTATGTTTCAGAAAACAATGAAGTTATTTAATTTAAAAGACTACAGAGTAATTTTACTTTTCCATGACACCAGAATTTTATTTTTCCAATGCCCTTTACATTGTAGAGACTCAGGAAAATTTATTCAAAATAATTAAGATACTCATCTGAATTATGTTTTTATGAATCAAACTTTACTACTTTCCCAGGCTGACCCTTGTTAAATGAAGACCATAATAAATGGTGTCTGTATTTTGGTAGATCAGTATACTATTTCCTTTCCTTCTATCATGCTAACTCAGAAGAGTTGTGACAGGTATATCATAGTTGCTCAGATACTAACACTGAAATGTCCAGAAATCACTTGATTAATTTTAAAGTGTTTATTCATTAAAATATTCATATGAACTCACACATAACATCCCCTGCAGATGGGATATATGTATTATGTGTATTGCTAAAACCAATCCAAAAATTGTTTTTTTCAGGCTTACTGCCACATCTTAACTTGGTCCAAAATTTTCTGCTTCTTTGCATTTTGAAGTTATTTCAAGTTTGGAAAGTCATTCTGACATTTCTTTTATGTGGGATTAAGGGGAGGGGAATTGGTGATAAGGTGGGAGGACATCATACTTCCATGTTAACATGGATTATCAAGGTTAAGAAGGTGGAAAATTATGAGCAATCATTTTATTTTTTTATTGTGAAAGTGATTTTGTGAGCTTGCTAATGATGATGGTTACTGAGGCTTTAGGATCTCATTAGATATATGCTTTTGTTTTTATTTGAGGACTTGATAGTTAAAATTATTATAAATATAATTACAACATTTACTTTTATCCAACAGCTCGATAGTATGGTGACAGCTTGATGTTTTTGTTTATAAATCTACACACACCCACATATGAGCTTAGGTAGACGAAGACAGTGAAATGAACCTTTTTAAAAGGTTTTTTTGAGAGAGAGACTATTTGGAGGCATTGAAGAAATGCAAGAATGTTTGCTTTTTTATTAATTTAACAGGAATCTTTTAAACCTTACTAAGTATCGCATTATAGCTGCTCTTGGATACACAAGAATGATTCATCACGTTTGTTTTCCAGAAGTAACAATGCATTAGAGAAGAACATTCCCCAGGCAAGTGAACTAAGTTCCATTCAAACAGGCCAGTGACATTATTGAAACTTAACATTTTTAGGTGTTATTTTTTGAGTCATCATAGTGAATGGATGGGAAAAATGGGATAAATTCTAGTCACATAAAATGTATAGGTCTATTGCAATGATCCAGCAAAGAAATGATTGATTTTTTATTTATTATTTCCAGAGAGAGAGGTAGGGAGAGAGGCAGAGAGGGAGAGGAACATCAATGTATGGTTGCCTTTCACCTGCCTCCAGTTGTGAACCTGGCTGGAGACCTGGCTTGCAAGCTGGTTATGTGCCCTGGCTGGGGAATCGAACCATTGACCTTTGGATTTGCAGGCCGGTGCCTTATCCACTGTGCTACCAGCCAGGGCTACCAGTGAAGAAATAAGAGCGTAGTTGTGAAGAGTGAAATTGGAGACAGAGGGTGGAGTAGAGGTATATTTAAGAAGTCAGGCCCACCTGAATATCAGGATAGGAGAAAGACAGTGAACTTGGACCTTCAGGTTTCTGTTCTGAAGGAAGAGATGGATGGATATTCCATTAGCCAAGATAGGGGAAGGGGGGAGGATGTGTATTACTTCAGTTTCGCAAGAAGTGCAATTGTTAGTGAAGTCCATGAGGCATTCTGCAGTCTGTCCCTTGCAGGCCTCTCTGGCACCAGCTCCTCCACACTCCAGCCTAAAGCAACATACCCTTACAAAAATGCACCCTACCATTCCCTCTGGTAGGAGGTCATCTCCACTCAGACACTTGGTAAAGCCACCCTTGTGCTTTGATGCAGTCCAAAAGTTGTTTCCCTCTCTGAAGTCTTCACTCACCTCCCAACATTAGAGAACAAAGCATACCTTAAATTTATTTGTTTATATGTCTCTCTGTCTCCTCAAAATGGAGTGGAGATTGTATTTAATCACTTAAATAATAGTAATCTTTGTATAAGTGCTCTACAAATTACTTTGGTTAATGGTGTCTATTAGAATGACTGTGAACATTTAAAGATAAATTGACTGAAAAAATAATCAACACAATAAGAAAGTTACAAGTGAGTGCATGGAAAGTCTTATTAGAGAGCATTTGTTTCTATCAGGAATAACTATGGAAGGTTTCATGGAGAATCTGATTATTAAATTGGTACTATTGATAAAAATTTTGATGCCTTTATGTTGCTTAGAGAAAAGTGATGAAACAAATATGAATGATAAAATGCTCAAAAGACTATAGGATAATGATGAAGATTTTATTGTCAAATTTTGCATCTGCTGTCTGCTATAGGTATATATCATAATTTTTGGATTTATTAAATGAAGCTTTCCAATCAAGATTTGTGATAAATACAATAATCTCAATGCATGTCTCCATACACACTACATAAAAATGTGGATGTGGATGTATCTATTAACTTTAACATAAATGTTTAAAAGAACAGCATATTTATATAGTACTAGGTCTGTTTTCTATTGATGATAAACTAAAGAGACTTTTTAAACAGGTTGACCTCCTTCTTCCAACACTATCTAGTTATTTATATTGATAGCTAGTATATGTGTAGGTTAGCTTGTGTTTCCTTGACTTTCAAATTCTATAAAAAGTTTTCAATGTACTTTCTTAACAACACAGATGAGGCAGAGTGGAGCTAAAAAAAAACCATCAATTTCCATAACCAACATTAAATTAATGAAGTTAGCATGTGGCCTTTGAATCTGAAACTTTTAATGAGGAGGCTGATTTACAAGAATGATGAAGTTGGTGAAGATATTTTCTCTTATCTCCTTTAAATTACAGATTAAAACAGTGAAATGCTTTTGAAAAGTGCCTGATTAGTTGGCCTGAAATGCTAGGATATTTCAGTTATACAATATTGCAGACATTTGTGTTTATCAAAGGTTTCAGATGTGGAATCAATGACACAAAACTTCTTTCTTTAGAGTTCTCTAAACTCTAAAAGTACCTAGAACTACTTCTGCCTTATCTAGAAATACTCTTTAGGATTTTTATAACTAAGGGTTTTAACTATTAGTGCAGTTTTAAGAATTGTGTTTTCAATTAAATAAAAGTTATTTGAATTTCAAACATCACAGGACAGTGCCTTCATTTGAATCATGACTTTTAGAATTATTGTAGCAAATTCACAGTTGATGCTATCCTATTGCATAAATGCTTTGTGGAATTTTTTTTTTTTCCCAGTCTAGGTCAGCCAGGTATAAATACATTAAAGCCATAAAAAGTACCTCAAATGCAGTAGGTGACAAGATATTTTGGGGGGTTCATTTGCCAAACTTACTTTTGTATTCTTGAGCTCAAGAAATGAACAGGAGAACAAATTCTATATATTTCATTATTTTGTCCATTCTATTAGCAAAAACTACACCTCAAAGTTATGTGGGCTTTGTGCAACTAGTGTTACAGGTCAGTGTTTTGTTGGCCTAAGAAACCTTTTGCAAGAATCTTAGGAATTTTGCTAGATCTGCGATAGAATGAAGGAGTATGTGCAAAAAATTTTTCAATAAAAATAGCCTTATTTGGGACTTACTTCCCTTAAGGGATGAAGATGGCTTAAATCCCATGGATAGTGGATTCAACCAAGAAAGTGAAAGGGCCCAGCAATTGTGAAATAAAGGCAGTTTGAACATTCCCAATAATTGCTACAAGGTCACAAATTGGCATTTTACATGCTGAGAATTGCTTTATTACAATTCATTTTCCCAATGTATTTTTTGTTTGATGGAGTGAATGACTAGCTTCTTTGTTGTGTCCGAACTGTTCTAGTTACTGTACTTTTTAGAACTCACTGTATCAAATGGGTAGCTCCTCCTTACCTTCTGTGTACCTAGGGGAGAGGAGATTGGCAGCAAAGGGGCCTGATGGAACTTTTGGGGTAATGAAAAGATTTTATCTAGACCGGTGATGGTTCCAAGACTGCATTTGCTAAACCTAAAACGATGGTACTTTATTGTAGGTAAATTATACCTTAATAAAACTTAGGTTTAAAACGCCAAAAAAAAAAAAAAAAAAAAAAATCTAGATCTAGAGTTTCTCTAGATCTCCAGTGCAAATCGCCCAAATAGTAGCATGAACATGTGGACAAAGAACCTTTAAATTATGGCATCAGATGCTGCCGCACTATGCTCTACAGATCTCCCTGGAAAGTGCTATGTTTGGAAAACAAAATTTTAAAAATTGGGGAAATCAAAGCCCGGTAAATGTTAGAATGACTAACTTACTTTAATCATGAGAACAGTACCTTACTTATTAATTTAAAATTATGCTATCTCAACTAAGGTATGATAACTAAGGGAAGGAAAAACTCTTTACATATACATTCAGTTTTTCCATGTGTCAACAATCACTAGTTTGTAAATTGCATGAAGAAAAGGCTGTAAATATATTTAACTATTAAATAACTAGTGCCTTTCTCTCCTGATAAATATTTGTTGCCAATTTGACAGTAATAGGGATATTTTTGTTTTATTCATATTGGATGCTTATTGTTGTGTTGGCTGCTGTCATTTTTTAATTTGACAGTCTAAGGGAAAAAGTCAGTGCCCTTGACTGAATAGGCAGGTATTGCATGTTTTAAAAATTCTTGTGGCATACCAGTTGAAAAATCTGTGGATTACAAAATGTTTTCAACTCAGTACATAGAGTTTTAATTTTAACATGTAGGCAATATGTAACCCATTAAAACTTAAGGAAAGAAGTTAGATAATCATGTTGCATTTTAGAAAAATAACTGACCATAGAAATATCTTCTAAGGAAAACACAAAATCTCTGTTGCATGGAATGTGTGAAAAGCTCTGGGGATCTACTTCCCAGTATTCAGAAATATGGATACTTACTGACTTGTTAGTTGCCTAGGAAGATAGAACCAGTTTATTAAATGAACACAATTTGATCAGTGCCAGTGTCTAAGATCAGAAGAATTTATAGCTGAAGCTGTAAAAATAGTATTGTATTGTAATAGTCATTTCAATTATAATAAGTCACTAGTCTAACTTTATTAAATGGTGGAAATATTTTATATTTTAGCTGTGCCATCAAACAAAAATGTATCTCAGTTCAATGGTGGTAGTTGTCTCTAGTGTTTAAACTTATGCATCCCCTTAAGTCAAGATAAAATTCACTACCACCATAGACATATCTCTGACTGGACATCATACAAGTGCTTGCCAGTTCTCTTTGTCTTTGTTCTTTCTCCAACTCATTGCTTCCCAATCTCAGAATCCTACTTCTTATAGCTTTTGTTTTTATGTTTCCTCCTTCAATGTTATTTTAAATAATACCCTGCTTCTGAAATATAAAGAAGTGGAAACAGACACATGGTTTAAGAGAAATTGTTTAAAAACAGTTTAAGGACAAGTTAGGACTATAGAAGGAGGTGAAAGAATTCTAAAATAATTTTGTTTATTTAGCTTTTGTTGTGTTAGGTTTTGGTGTTGTAAATTAACAGGCAAAATATGAAGGCTGAGATGAAATATGAAAGAAATAGAAGGTGCAATCACTGATACATGTTTGCTGTAAAAGACAAGAAAGAAAAAAATCAATACTGTGTTCAAATGCATATATAGTTGAGAGGAGAGGATTCAGGGAGCATGTAGTGAGGATTCAGATACATGATACTACGAAATTGTTTATGATGTGGTTGATAGAGTCCTGACTGGTGGCTTCTACTTTTTCTCTAGGATACAATATATGTCAAGATCATCATATATAGAATCTATGGTAGAGATGGAAGGGAATTTCTACACAGAAATTTTAAAATTGTTATTATAGAAACTATGGTGTTATTATGATTTTCTTTTATTATAACTACATCAGAAAAAAACCACACAGGGAATTTTTCTTATTTAATTATTAGTTACTCAATGTCAAAGGCATCCATCCCTCTTAAGTACGAGTCTGTCCCTGGAGCATCGAGCCAATGTCAATATAATTAAAACAGTTTGCATGGCTGATATTTTCGGGACAGACCTCGTATATAGTTTAGAGACCTATAACCTTGATTTTTCTCTCCCTTTCTTCCTCCCTCCCTCCTGCCCATCTCTCTAAAAAATTATGAATAAAAAAAAAATGTTTTAAGATCTTATTTATTATTTTTCATAGAGAGGGGGAGGGGAGAGAGGCACAGAGGGAGAGAAAACATCAATGTATGGTTGCCTTTCACCTGCCTCCAGCTACAGACCTGGCTAGAGATCTGGCTTGCAACCTGGTTATGTTCCCTAGCTGGGAATCTAACCAGGAACCTCTGGGTTCGCAGGCTGGCATCTTATCTACTGTGCTACCAGCCAGGGCTTAAAATTTTTTTTTAAATATAATCAACATCCTGATTAATATATAGAGTGATTTTGTTACCCTGATAAATTTTCTCAAGTCTCTTTCTAATCTTATCTTTCTGAAACTAGGCAACCAATGTTCTTTGTTTATTACCATAACTTAGTTTTGCCTGTTTGGTCACTTTTATCATATGTGGAATTATACATATATTATTATATGACTCTGTACTTTCACTCAATAAAATATTTTGGGGACTTATTCATATTGGTATGTGTATTAGCAGTTCATCCTTTTCCATTGCTTATTAATATTCTATCATACATATATCACAATTCAATCATATATTCACCTGTTGATAGACTTTTGGCTTCAAATTCAGGCTATTATAAATCTGCAAGTATGCACAAGTGTTTTTGTCACTTGTAAACATTGTTTTAGTAAGCTATTTATTTAAATATATATTATCCCAAAAGTTAAGTTAACTGAAAGAATATTCAAGTATGTTAGTCTGTCTTCTGGATAAAATCACAAGTTCCTTTTCTCTCTTTTTAAATTTTAATTTTTGTAAATGAACATTTAAATATTTGCAGTTTAATAAATGCATTTAAATATTTTCCATAAAATTTGTGAAAAGTAGAAGTATACAGCACTTGAAAATAATTTCTGTGTTGAAACTTTTGTAAATTAGTATATATTGAATTTCCCTCATGTGAGATAACATTTTGAAGAAGTAGCTTGTGTTTATTGTTCCTGCCTCTGATCTCAGTTAGTATTTTTTTTAAATGAGGTGTAAATTTATAAGTTATTGGGGACTCAGGCTCATGAATAAATAATTTTGACTTTTTTGCATGCTATTTTAAGAATTATTAATAAAATTTGCATCCTATTTTGAAACCTTATTTCCATGTATTTATTTTAATTATATTTTATTGATTATGCTATTATAGTTGCCCTGGTTTATTTCCATGTAATTAGAATTAATTCCATTTAAAGGGTTTGGTAGTTGGTACTATCTATCAGTCACATTTTTCTGAGCCTAAAGTTCTCAAGATATATATTTATTTTTATTTTTTTCAAGATGTTTATTTTGATGCTTCATGGTTTAATCATAGTTTTCTGTGTTTTTGTTTGTTTGTTTGTTTGTCCTAGGACTAAAAGTCAAGGTTTATTTTATTGGTTCTTACAAATCTGATCCTTTGAAACTAGGCTGATTTTTCTTTGTGTTTGCAACTCCTTGATGTGATTTTTTGGTCATTATTATTTTATGTTCCTTTTTTATTTTAGGATTTTAAAATTTTTTCTTAAAATTTTTAAGATTACCAGGCTATGCTTAATTATTTTTTTAAAAATTTTTTAAGAGTTTTTTAAATTATTTTTAGAGAGAAGGACAGGAAGGGAGAAAGAAAGGGAGAGAAACATCAATATATGGTTGCCTTTCACCTGCCTCTAGGTAAGAACTTGGCTGGAGACCTGGCTTGCAACCTGGTTATGTGCCCTGACTGGGAATTGAACCAGTGACCTTTTTTATCCCTCTGTCTCAAATTTTAATGTGGGGGCCATTACAATCTATGCATCTAAATTTTCTTCAATCAAGTAGATATTCTATTCTTTCTTTATTAACTGGCAATCACTAGTCGTCATTATGTTGCATATGTGTTTTCTGTTCCTTAAATTAATTTACTTATATTATCACTCGTAGTTCTTCATTTTAAACTCTAACTTTTCAGAGCCCTGGCTGGTGGCACAGTGGATAAGGTGCCAGCCTGTGAACCCGAAGGTCGCTGGTTCCATTCCCAATGAGGGCACGTAACCAGGTTGCAAGCCAGGTCCTTAGCCGGAGGCAGGTGAAAGGCAACCATACATTGATGTCCCTCTCTCTCTTTGCCTCTCTCCCTACCCTTCTCTCTGAAAATAATAAATAAAATCTTTAAAAATAAATAAATAAACAAACTCTATCTTTTCAGTAATTTTCATATTTGTCCTTCATCTTAATTACTCCTGTTCTGTTACTAACTATATTATAGTTTTAAAATCTATATTTTATTTTTATCCATAGATTATTCTTGCCAATTCGCATGTGGTCTCTTTTCATAAAATCTGTTTGTTCATCTTGATTCACAGAATCTATGCTTTCTTAAATTTTACTAAATACACATGTCAAATTTCATCCAAGTTGTATTTTCTTTTCTATTTTTATTGTATCTTATTTCAAAAGATAGATTTTGTTATCATCATTTTTTTAGCCTTTCTTTGTATTTTATCAGCATCACCACCAAGGGGAGAAAAGAGGAAAAGCGAAAGGAAAATAGATGTAACAATTCATCCACACAGTATTTTGTAGTGATTATGTTTGAAATACCATCAGCTACAATTTAATATTTTTAGATATTTTTAGGTGGCATCCAAGCTCAAGTTGCTATAACAAGGTATCAGATAGGTAGCTTATACAACAGACATTTACCTCTCATAGTTCTGCAGATCAAAGCACCAGACTATCTGGTGTCTGGTAAGGACATTATTCTTTGTTTGCAGATGAGGGGAGAGCAGGGAGAGAGAAAGTAAGCTTTCCTTTCTCTTCTAACAAGGGCATTAATCTCATTTGTAAGGTATCGACCCTTGTGGTATAATTAAGGATCCAGAAGATCCACCTTCTATTACCATTATATTTTTTATTTTTTATTTTAAAGGTTTTATTTATTATCCTCAGAGAGAGGGTTAGGGAGAAAGGCAGAGAGGGAGAGAGACATCAATGTATGGTTGCCTTTCACCTGCCTCCAGCTACAGACCTGGCTGGAGACCTGGCTTGCAACCTGGTTATGTGCCCTGACTGGGAATCGAACCAGTGACCTTTGGGTTCGTAGGCCAGTGCCTTATCCACTGAGCCACCAGCCAGGGCTTTACTACCATTATATTGGGAGTTAGGATTCAACATATGAATTTAGGAGGGGACACAAATATTCAGTCCATAGTAGATAAAGTCAGGGAATACCCTCAGCAGGAACCCACTATACAGTTTCTTCTCTGTTTCTGGAAGATGTTTCATGGATATGGTTCTAAGTTTGATTTCTATTTGTTTCATCTCCTTTTCCACATGTGTTATAACTGCATAGAATTTGGCAGAGTATATGTTATAGCTTGGTTAAGGTTTCTTTATGAACTTGATCCTATCTCATCAGGATAAAGGCATGCTGAGTCAAGAAGAAATGACTGAATTAGAAAATAATGTTCCATGCATATGACTTTGCATTCCTTGGACCTGCTTGTAAAGATTCTTTGGATAGCCTTCAATCCCCAGTGTTTAACAGATTTCCTTTAGGATTTGTGCCATTTGTCCCATTGCCATGTGTCCTTCCAGTTATTGCTTCTCCTAAGGAAGTGCTGACAACTGGGTCTTCTCTAGCAATTCTCTAGGTATTTTCTTTTTTGTTAAGAAGATACAAGATAGACAAGAAACTACACTATTATGTAAGGTTACAAATGCCTAAGTTGCAATCCGTTTTTATTTGTTTGTTTACTAGAATAAATGTGAGCTACAGCAAGTTAATTAACTTCTCTGGAGCTCAATTTACCATGATTAATTTTATTCTTAAAAAAAAATCATATATGAAATATACCTAAGGTTTTTTTTTTTTTTAAGACTTTTTAAATTTCATTATTTTTAGAAAGAGGGGAACGGAGAGAGGCAGAGAGGGAAAGAGACATGAATGTATGGTTGCCTTTCACCTGTCTCCAGCCACAGACCTGACTGGAGACCTGGTTTGCAACCTGGTCATGTGCCCTGGCAGGGGAATTGAACCTGCGACCTTTGGATTCGCAGGCTGGCACCTTATCCACTGTGCTACCAGCCAGGGCCCTAAGTTTTAATATATGACCTTATTCATATTTTATGGAGAAGCCCAGTTTTTTTCTCTCTTATCTTTGAATCTTATATCCAGCATGTAGAAAGGATATTCTTATAAAACCCTATTATTTTAATCCTGGGCTTTGATCCAAGAGTAATTGAACTGACAATAGAAACAATAGCATAAAATCTATGAAAAATAAGTCCAAATCAACATCAAAACACTAACCAAAGAGTTGAGGTTTGCTACATGTGATCTAGCATTGTTCCAGAAACAATTGATAGCCCACAGATCTTTTGCCACCCTCATTACTGTTTGAAATTATTGTGGTTACTTCTTTCCTCACCCATCCTTTATCCTCTGTTTACACTGTATAAGCCTTTTGAGAATAAGGACATTTTTCTCTTATTCACTGTGAAATCCCTAGCACTTAGATCTGGTAAATTGTAGGAGCTCATTAAATATTTCTTTAATGAATGAACATATTTTAGCGTATTATTCTTCAGAAATTATACTTGAGTGAATTCTATCAGAATATTATGCAATATTCTAAAACAATACAAATATTTGCTTGATTTATTTTGCCACTGAGTCCCCACAAGAAAAAGAATAAGAAATCTGATTAAGTGGAGAATGATTATTGCAAATTTACAATGATATTGATATGAGAAAAATCTATTTGTAATAGCAGAGGAGACCTACTCAGATTTAAAAAGGTGTTAGTTGAGACAGTTTTAACAATGTCAAATCATAAGAATGCCACACTTACAATATGTTTGAAAATAATTACACATAAAACACAGAGCAATGGTTTTCTCCCTGCACTTTATTGTGAATGTCACCTGAAAAAAATGATAGCAATTGTTAGACACTGAAGAGCTAAGAACAATGTTTCTAGCATAACTTTCATAACCATCAGCACCAGTAGTTCTCAAATATTAATCTGTATATGAACCAACAGAGAATCTTAAAATACAGTTTCTACTGTAGAGGGACTTAGAGGTAGCAGTCGAGCCTAACAGTCAACAATTTTTTTTTAAAAGATTTAATTCATTATTTTTAGAGAGAGGGGAAGAAAGAGAGGGAGAGAAGCATCAATGTATGGTTGCCTTTCACCTGCCTTCAGCTATGGACCTGACTGGAGACCTGGCTTACAACCTGGTTATATGCCCTGATTGGGGAATTGAACCGGTGACCTTTGGGTTCTCAGGACCATGCCTTATCCATTGTGCCACCAGCTAGGGCTTGACAGTCAACATTTTTAACAAGATCCCAGATGATGCTCGTTCCACTTACCTCTTGTATTGCATGAATCCAGCTTGGAGAATATATTGGTGTCTTTGACAGATACTTTGTTTTAATGGCTCTACTACAGACTTCTGTACATGCAATATGCTGAAGTCTGGACTGATACAGAAAATGTGAGGTTAGGTGATGAATAGAAAGCAGCCCAGATCAAGGACTTCTCCCACTGATACTCTAACAACAGGGTACTAACTGGTGACTGATTGAAAATAGGGGCTCTGGATGAGCTCAGGTTTTGTTTATTTTGTGCAACTAGCAATAAGAAATGGAAATATCATGGAACTTTGCATATGCAAGACTTGACCTGGTAATGAATATTCCCTGACAACCTAATGGGTAAAGTAATTCCAAACTCTTATCTAGGAAGCAGATGCATTTCTGGTGGAATTTTAAATTGATAAGACCAATTTATAAACCAATCTGGCAATGTTTATCCAGAGCCACAAGTGCCTTACTATGTTAATTTGGACCTTTTGTTTTTTGAAATGGTGGTTTTGTATATTTGGATGTTCCCTGGAAACAAATGTTGTTCTATAAATAAATACTGAAAATAGGAATTTGATAATTCACATGTTTAATTATTAAATGTTTAAACAAGCTATGAGATATATTTCTATTTACTAGTCTGTATCCAGTAAAGTGTCTGATTCAGCATCTCATTCATTGCCCCCACCCATAAACACTCGATATCTGTGAATTAAAGTGCTACACCTTGTGCCCTGGATGTTCTTCCAAGCCAACAGATTTGAGACACCATCAGCCATTGTAAGACACCCTCCATTGTAAATTCAGAGTCATTTAAAGGTGGAAAAATACCTTTTAAAAGTGTGATGAAGCGAGTCATAACAGTAAGGTATAGGCAAAAGTTGCTACAACATTTCAGAAAAGAAAATGAAGCCACCGCGGACTGTACCAGTCAGGAACACACCAGAGAAAATAGGGGTAAGAGGAAAATTGGAGATCACTTGAGGCAGATAAATCACAGAGAATTAGTGAAGGAGGACATGTGAGTTAAGCTGTGGCCTGGTTGCCCAAAAGGATCAGTGACGGTTTTGAAGGGAAGTTTGAGCTAGAAACAGAGCCTTCCAGAAGAAGCAACTAGCCTGACATCCTGCACTTATGCGAGACCTTGGGACAAGAGAGGCAAAGCAGCCATGCATCTCTACATATTTTACTAATTAATAAGAGTAACAAAAACAACCAACAGTTATGATTTATTGAGATTCTACCATATGTCAGACATTGAGGCCCTTTTAATTTCTCCTCACATCAACGTGCAAGATGCTGTGTTGTCCTAGGTCTTGAATCAACAAGAAGATCTCCAGGTTTGGCTTCTCTTTTCTATGACATGAATGACCTGAGTGGCAGCTGCAATTTTATTCCATGATGAAACATCTCTGGACCCTAGCAGGGTTTAAGTTAGGCCCTTTGCAGCAGCATCTCCCTCTTGAAGCCACACTGACTGGTGTAGTTGGGTGAAGAGCATCACAGACAGATCCTTTGAGAATTTCCAACAGGAGCTGGGTCTGGGGCAAAAAGCATTTCCTCTGTGACACATGGAAAGAAGGAACTGGCTGTTAACAGAAGACCATGAAGACAGCATGCAAATGAAGCAAAGATTTGGTCACAGGGAGGCAAACTCATTTGAACTTTTGGCGCAGTATCCTTGGATCTTTTCTGGTTTATGTCTTCCAGTGGCCTGATTGTGTTGTAACCCTGTGGCAGTGCATCTCCCCCAGAACCACTGACGGCATTGCAAAACAGATGTGAGCACCTCACACTCAGAATTCAAGGTCAATATGTTACTTAATAGGTGGAGTGAAATAACCTTGTCAAGGTCACTTAGTAGTAGTAAAACTGAGATTCCAAGTTAGATCTGTTTGACTCCAAGGACTATTCTTTCTTCCTTACCAGCCTTGTTTAACAAAGCTTTCTGCACCGTCCAACCTGATAGCTGCCAGCTATTTGTAGTTAATAAACAGAATATGGCCAAGTTATTGAGGAACTGAACTTTTGCCTTACTCAATTGTAACTCAAATGATATAGACACATAGGATTAAAGGTTATCTTACTGGATAGCACACTTCTATGGTGTACACTCTTCCAACTATCAGAGTTCCTGCTTTCCAGTGGATGTTATACTAGCCACTGTCTGCTAGATAATTGCATAAGCTACTTTCTCATATAAATGAGTGATGGTATCATGGTTATTTAGGTGTAAATCAAAATAATAATTGTATTACTTATATAATTATCACATATATTACAGTACTTAAAGTTATAATGGTTGACAGGGCAAAGATTCTGAATTCAGATTAGCAGATTTTAACTCTGACTCTAGCAAATGCCAGGATTAGTATATAGGATTCCAGAATAAAATATATCAAAAATTAGTTTAATTTCATAAAGCTCAACACTACTGTAAGCTTTAATACTACTGTAAGCTTTATGTATAGCTTCCTGATTAGTTTTGGTAGAGGTTTATGTTAGATTGGATAATTTATTTTGGTACCAGAGAAACTTATCATCAGACCATAATGGCACATGCTTCCTTCTTTGATATAAAATGGGGTTTTATAAAAGATGTGATATATTTTTCATGCAGAACACAAGGCAGTGCACAGTATATATAGAATAAATGATACAAATAACAACTTTGGAGGGAAACATAGCAATTACTAAGATTAAAAATATGTCAAAAATTCTATTCAGCCAATTACAAATGATATTACTGACAGAAATAAAGGGTGTTGGTGGCTGAAAATTGATATTGATAGGCTAAAAACTGAGATTAGGTTCAAGAAAGGATGGCTGAAGCCATACCCCCAAGACAGCCTAAAAGAAGTAAGAAGAGGCTATAATATTGTTTTATTTGTATTTGTAAATACCAGTTATTTTTATATTAAACTAAAATCCAGAAATACATTGTCAGCCCCTTCAAGGGAGAAAGTTTGGGTATAATGTGAAGAATTTGAATTTTAGAAAACTCTGTGGGAAGAAAAGCCAGTTGGAGAAAAACAGTATGTCTGTGTGTAGATGTAACAAATGGAAATTTATCAGGTATGGAATGTGAGACAATTTGAGTTTCTAAAAGGCCCCATTATCACTGAAGCAAAAAAAGTAGGTTGACAGAGCAAATGGTTTGCTTCACCTAATAAAAAAGTATTCATTCATCATGATAGATTCACCTCTTCCCCAGTTGTACCCATTTCAGGGTCATTCCACAAAATGGGAGCTCAGGCTTGTTGCTGTGATATAAAATGCAGTGCTAGCAATATGTCACTCTTTATATTCACGGATGACTTCAGCAAAGACCTGGAACCATTTGATAGAGCTCCTAAAACAGAAAATGAATGGTTTACAAATAGTGATTCACATAAAATCTGAATCTGAAAGCTTTCAAGAAAATATGTGAAAATAAAAATCAGTAACCTATTGTTAGGCTTTCATCTGTGTTGTCAAATCAATTTTGTTTTTTTAAGCTTAAGAAATAGTTTAGAAATGTTGCTTATATGTGATGCATTTTTACTTTTGCAGGGTAGGTTTATCTTATTCTAGACAAGAAACCATACATTAGATCAAAAAAGGACTTTTAGAGCAAATGAGTGGGTAGATACATGATATCTAAATCAGTGAAACTATTTGTACATAATTTACATAATTATATTTCTTTCTCTTTCTCCTTATAGCCAATAGATGTATTTTTAGATCATTCTAATGCATATTAAGATTCTCATCATTGTAAATTTGTCTTCTAAGAATTCAATTGTCATGAGCTAACTGTTTACTATACTTTTGAAGACAAAGAAATCTCCAGAAGTTTCAGGTTTTATTACATTAGCACACATACAGAGTAGGTGTATATGTGTATCATCAGTAGTCTATATGAGTATGACATGTCTGGCATGTCCTCAATAAAGAATGACTTGCTGGTATTCAAAGAAAATTATCACTTTTGTGGATCAGTGCATTAAATGTTAAAGTCACCTAGACATTTATAATATTAAGCTACCTTCCTATGAAAGTGATAGGTGAGAAGTATTGGTCTGAAAAACTGAAAATAGTAGGCTTTATTTTTTTAATTGTTTAACATTTATTTTAATGAACCATGATTCCTTATTTTGGAGCAAGGATTCTATAATGTGCATAATCATAAGAGAAGAAAAGACACACATTGATTGACCACCTATAACCCAGGATGGTTTAAAAAAATAATTCCGGAGTAAGCATTGTTTTAAGCCTCTTCATTCTAACAAATTATTAGAAAAAAATAGGATTAACTATTAGTAGAAATGCCAATGACATAAAGACAGAAATCTTTGGAGGAACAATTTTCTCTGTCCTTCGTAATTGGCAGGTATTAATGAGATCATATTAATAATAATACCAACACACATATTTCTGTCATGTACGAGTATGTGCCTGTAGCTCATGCAGGACCTCAGGACTCCTATAATGTAAAACCTCAGTAGTTTTGGGGAGCTCAAAAGAAAGCCCCACATGTTTCACAGATACCTCCCACTACCCCTCTGAGACTTGTCGCTGTCAAATAGTTGCTCTTGTCTCTGTTCAGCTATGACTCTGGAGCCCTTAAATTGCCATAGCTCCTGAGGGTTCTGTTAAATTATGTTACCTTGCACATAATAAAATAGAAGATGCCTTTCTTTTTTTTTTTTTTTTTTTAAGATTTTATTTCATTATTTTCAGAAAGGGGGGAAGGGAGAGAGGCAGAGAGGGAGAGAGACATCAATGTGTGGTTGCGTTTCACCTGCCTCCAGCCACAGACCTGGCTGGAGGCCTGGCTTGCAACCTGGTTATGTGCCCTGGCTGGGGAATTGAACCTGCGACCTTTGGGTTCGCAGGCCGGCGCCTTAACCACTGTGCTACCAGCCAGGGCAGGAAGATGCCTTTCTATTCTGAATAAATTTGGCTATTTTAATGAAAATAAAATTGATAAAATAAATTATTTTTAAGCAAAATAAAGATATGTAGTTTGAAGATTTTTGCTTTTAGTTGAGGTCTCCAAAGAAATGATAAAAATCTCATAATTTCAATAAGATCACATAGATGACAAAGTATAGGGATGAAGGCCATTGACTTGAAACTATGATATTCAAGACAAAGATATAAAGTGGTCTTGGTTAGTATATAATTTAAAAGTGCATTATTTCCTCATAATCAGGTATATCAATGTGTTTATGTTTTAGTTCAAAGACATAGCTTAGTGGTAGAGGTCACATCTAATGTAACTAAGGTGAATTTGTCACTTTAAAATGACTACAAATGACTTTTTTAAAAAAGTCAAGTCACTGGAGACACAATCATTCACTCAACAAATATTTATTAAAATTTTACCTTATAGTATTTATGCTAAGGGGAAATAATAAAGATTAAGGAATTAAAAATAGGACAAATGAATTCAGAAATATATGTGGCATACATAGGAAAATAAATTATTTAATAGTGATACTATATGGTAGCATAGAGGAGTTGTGTAGAAGAAATTATTAATTAGGGTTAGAATATGGAGTTTTGGGTTTTAAGATGTGGGACTCCTTTCTAATTTGATAATTGTGAGTTTGAAGGAGAAAAATGGTGAAATCTGACAGATGCACTCAGAAGACAACTCATGGCCATGTTTATAGTGGGTTGGAGGGTGTGGAGAGGCCTGGAAGAGATGAGATCAGTTTGAAGGATGATGCAATAGTCTGAGCAAGCAGCCAGAAATATCTGAACAGTGAATCTTAAGGAAGTTTTTAAGATGGCATGAATCTCAGGACTAGAATTGACAGGCACCACCCACTGACCACCTATAGAGAGTATAAGGTACAAGAGTCAAAGATAGACCTACAGTTTTTAGCTTAGGTAACAGGGCACCATACGCTACTGGAATATCTTGAGAGTGTGGAGGAATAAACT
Organism: Noctilio leporinus; assembly: GCA_004026585.1. NCBI lineage: Eukaryota > Metazoa > Chordata > Mammalia > Chiroptera > Noctilionidae > Noctilio > Noctilio leporinus. The sequence goes on along the minus strand of PVIW01006288.1, from coordinate 44,390 downwards.
TGGAGGTAATGTGATGTATTAAGCCTTAAAAGTATTAAACATGAGGTGGTCATAGATGTTCTAATTGTAGGAGGTTAAAAATATGGGCTGGGAACTCTGGTTTGAAACTAGTATTATCACTGACAACTTGCGGTAAAATGGTAGTGAAAGTTGATGGACTACAAAGGACATTGTTGTGATGGGGTAGTTGGTGAATGGTGGCAAGAACTGTGTAGACAGACTCCCCAAGGATTTTGGCAACTGGGGAAGAGAAATGGGATGTTGTTTTAAGATACAGACACAAAAAATGTATACACTGGTAATTGGCTAAATTTGAAGCTTTATTTCACTGTGGGCATTAATAGAGATTTAGCCATTTTTGCAAAGGCAGGAAAACCCTGAAATTATATAAAAACACTATTACAAGAAGCAATCCACAGACAAGTATTTTTCATGAATATAGCTGTAAATGTCCTTAACAAAACATAGCTAATATGATCATCAGCATATAATAAGTACTTTGTGAGCACGTGGGATTTACTCCAGGAATGTAAGTTTGAATTCACATTAGAAAACTGATCAATGCACTTTTTATTATTAACAGGAAAAGAGATAAAAATCATATTATCTCAGAAAAAGCATGTGAGGAAATTAAACCCATGAATAACAATAACTCTCAGTAAACTACGAATACGGGGCACATTCTCAACATGATAAAGGGCATAAAAATAAATCTATCACTAATATCATGATAACGAAGTATTTTCTTCAAATTCCCCCTCACATCAGAAATAAGCCAAAGAGGTCTATTCACATCACTTATAGTTAACATTGTACTTCAAGTCCTAATCAAGACAATAGGCTATTGAGAATAAAAAGACAAAAGGTAGGAAAAGGAAATAAAACTTACTTTACTTCTTTTTTTTAAGAAATTGAGTTTTACATAGAAAATCCTAAGAAATATGAAAAAGCTAGAATCAGTGGATTTAGCAGTTTACCAATGGCAAATAATTGGAAGGTGAAAAACATCCATTTAGAATAACCAATATGTTCATCAACAGAAGAATAGAAAAACAAATTGTGGCATTTTCAAAATGTAATTCTACTCAGCAGTAAAAGAGAGTGAAGTACTGATCAACACAATAACATTGATAAATATCAAAAACATGTTGATTGAAAGCATTTAAAGTGTACATATTCTAAGATTATATATATACAAGGTAAGCAAACATTAACTTATAAGTGACAAACATAAACACATTGGTTGCTTATGGGAGGTGGTAATAAACTGAAGTTTTATAGCCTAAGAAGGATATAAAGCATTTATATGAAAATACAACATATATATATATACATATATATATATATTATAGATCTATATATCTATACCTATTTAGATATATATATCTCAGTTCCATAGAAGAGTCTTGCTTTGTAAAGACTAAATCAATATAGAAGAAATATGTATTTCCCTACTAAAGTAAGATATGTATGCAAGGAGGCAAAACATAGAGAGTTCTTATTTTGATAAAGGAATTAAATATTAATCATTAATACTTGGCTCTAAGTAATTTTTAAATCCCCAGTGCAATAATATATTCATTCAGATCCTACAGACTTGCAATAATCATGGGCAGAGGTTGTTGTATTTCCCAGGTAAATGAAGCTTCCTCAGGTCACCAACTGAACAGTGAGTGTTTGACGTGTTGCTGGGGAAACAGAGGCCATAGAAAAACTCAGAAGTGGTGTAAATAGGATATGGGAAAAACAGTAGAATATGCACAAGCCGTTTCTAGCACCCCTGTTCATTTGAATATTCAATATGTAGAAAAGATAGTGTCATAAATTCTTGATCCTTGGAAACACAGAGGGCAAACATATCACTACAGACAGAAAGATTTCATAAATGAGGACATTTGTCATAGGAAGAGGAAAACGGTCCTCAAGAATGGATGTAGACCAAAGAATATGAATCACAACCCAGCATCAAAAGAAGAGGCCAGGTGTGAAGTCTTCTTGACTAACTGAACCACAGAGAACTGCATCAAGAAACCCACTCTGTCCTCTAACATGAAGGAAAAGGGCAGCTTAGACATGGCTTCAGACATCAGGTCAAACTAAAACTAAAGAGATGTATACTCTGTAACCTCCTGTGTAGTACAGAGTCCTGGATTTATGGAAATTACCACATTTTCATAAGCCCTTTCACCTGCATCTACAATGAACTCTGTTCATGCCCCCGAGTCAAACAACAAGAAATGGTGAGGCATTATAAAGTTTTGAAAAGCACAATAGTCCTTATTTGCATTTTCACTTTCTGTGGTTTTAGTTATCTGTGGATAACTGCAGTCCAAACGTTTTAAATGGAAAATTCCAGAAATAATTACTAAGTTTTCATTTGTGTGCGGATCTGGAGTAGTATACTGAAGTCTCACACCACCCTCCTCAGTCTCCCCTGGGACATGAATTATCCCTCTGTCCAGCATATTTACGTTACTTACAGTGGCCCCAAAGTGTGAGATTAGTGATGCTGGCAATCCAGAAATGCTAAAGAAGAGCCTTAAAATGTTTCCTTTATGTGGGAGGATGAAAGTTCTCAATTTAATAAGGAAATAATATAAATTATATGGTAACATCTATGATAAGAACAGATCTCTTCAGTTCCCCAGCACATTACCAGGTTGCAAGCCAGGTCTCCATCCAGGTCTGTAGCTGGAGGCAGGTGAAAGGCCTCCATACATTCATGTTTCTCTCCCTTTCTTCCTCCCTCCCTGCCCTTCTTTCTAAAAATAATAATAAATCTTAAAAAACAAAAGAACAGACCTCTGTGAAATTGCATAATTTATAAATTAAATTATGTGTATGTATAGGAAATAACATAGTCTGTGTATATGGAGTTTGGTTCCGTCAGAATAATAGAGAAGTCCTTGTTTTCATTAGGTGGCTATGTATTTGTGGGTCTGTTTCAGGAATCTCCAATATTTTCTAGTAGTCTGTTTGGAATACGCCACATGTACCTACATCACATTATCTTAATTATTGTAAGTTTTATAGCATGCCTTTTGTTGTTTAAGTCTTCCAGTTTTTATTATCTTCTTTAAGACTGCTTTGGCTACTCTTTATTCCTTGAATCTCCAAAATTTTACTTGAACATTAAACATTGACTGTTGACTGTTGTTGAATTCAACTTACAGGCCAATTAGATAAATTTAGGGAGATATGTTAATATTGTACTTTCTCATTCTTGACCATTTATCTTTCATTTTTCCTAAGAGTTTTCAGTGTAGATATCTTGCTCAACTTTACTTAAATGAGTCTTAGGCACTTTATGCTACTTATACAATTTTAAATAATAGCCTTCCATACATTTTGCAACGTGTATACTAGTATGTGGGGATATGGTTTTTTGTTTTATCAATTATGTGTGCATTACTTTACCAAATTCACTTCTTAATTGTAAATTTCGATCCTTCATGAACTTTGAATAGAGATATTCTGAAATTAATGGTGATGTCACTTCTTCCTTTTTAATATTTCTATCTTTCAGTTTATTTTTTTTTATTGCATTGGCTAATACCACTATTAACATGTTGAATAGAATGGTGATAGAGATCATCTTTGCCTTTCCCCTAAGGAGGGAGAAAACAATATTTCCCAGTAAGCACAAAGTTAGTTGTAGGCTTTTTGTAAAGGACTTAGTAGAAGATCCTGTCTGTGCTTTGATAGCCAAAAGGTTTTATTTTGTTTGTTTGTTAATAAATGAATGTTGAAAGTTATAAAAGGACTTCAAGTCTCTGTTACAATGATTGTGATTTTTACCCATGCTAATCTACAGATGTTAAACCAACTTTGCATTTTGTGATAAACCTCTTGGTAAGTTTTATTATGCTTATCACTATATTTATAGGCCCATGTGATACATTTGGCCTATAAATGGCCTATCACATTGCTTTCTTGTAGTTTTCCTGTGACTTCTGATGTCAAGGGTTATGCTTGCTCCACAAATTTGAGTTGGACCATGGTCCCACATTTTCATTTTTTTGGATAAATGTGTGTAATATTAATATTATTGCTCCCTTTAAAACAATCAGTGAAGTCATTTGGGGGTGTAGGAGATTCATCTGTCCTTCTTTCTTCCTATCTGCCTGCTTTCTTTCCTTCCTCTCTTCATTGGAAATTTTTAGAATATAGTTTCATTTACTTTAGTAGTTATTGAATCATTCAGCTACTTTTGTAATGATTGTTGGCCATTGAATTAGTTCAATACCTGCTACTTTGTAATGACCAAAAAGAAACCTGTTACAATTTTTTAACTGAGAAAATGCTATTAGTATATTTTTGTTTACATGTAAGAAATATTGAAAGGCATTTGAAATGGTTTTAACTCTAGGTAAAGTGATTTAGTGACTATTCATTTTTAGCTTTATGTTCCTATGTATTACTTGAATTAGTTTTCAAAAAAGTACATATATAATTTTTATTCAGAAAAGCAATGAGATTTAAATTTTTAAAAATATTTTATTTATTATTTTTAGAGAGAGAGGAAGGGAAAGAAGCAGAAAGGGAGAGAGATATCAATATATGGTTGCATTTCACCTGCCTCCAGCTACAGAACTGACTGGAGGCCTGGCTTGCAACCTGGTTATGTGCCCTGGCTGGGAATTGAACCAGTGACCTTTGGGTTTGCAGGCTGGAGCCTAGTCACTGAGCCACCAGCCAGTGCCTTCATAGGCATTTTAAAATGTGAACAGCAATCACAAGGTCCTTCTCTCTCATAGGATATAAAGGAATTGTGTTTCACTTTTTGTACAGAACTTATAGTAGAAAGACCTCTAGACTGGAGAACTTATTACTTGTAAGCATAGTTAGGGAAGTTGTTAGAACCTGATACAGCATTCACAATTCTTTGAGACCTTAAAACAGTTCTGGGTAAACTGGTAGATAATAGGCTGAATTATTGGCTAAGATGTCAATACAGAACACACCTGTCTTCATTTGAAGTGAATAAAGATCACATGAAAAGAATACCTAGAGCCACTCTTTCCTAAAATCCACACTTCCTGAAATCTAGTGTTCAGTGGTCACATAAATCCAATGATGCAAGGAACACCCTAGTGACTGACAGGAACATGCAAGGAGACATATGTTCACTTTATTGCTGGATGCACCTGTTCAGAATGAGTCAACAGCAAAGGGGAAGTTTTAGTATTGTCTCTTTCAAGGTTAATAATCAGCAAGTTACCTAGAACACTTAGCATTGAAAAATGCTGATGAGATCAGAAGAACCATCTGACCTCTGCATGCTAACCCTGAAATATACTGTTAATCCTGACCTTGCTTATCATTTATCATTCACAACAAGCGTCCCATGACAGTTTCAGCCAGTGTTTCACAGCCATTACTGATATGTCTTAGAACTTGGGGAGAATTGAGAGGGGTCTAAAACTCATTGGACTTGGTCTGTCTCCTCAAAAGGATGAGCTCTAGGGCTAAGTGTTTGAGATTAGTTTTGAAGTCTAATTTTTAAAACATAGCACTGTGTACACTTGATTGTTTTGGAAGTCGGCTGTCAGGGCGGGAGGGGAACCTGGAGCGATTGTCCCTGGGACTCCTCAAGCTGCAAGTGAAGACCAGACATAACTTGCTGCCTCCGGAACACTGACAGCAATGGTGGTTTTTTGAACAATTCAAAGGAATGGAGAAGTGAGAAATGTTCCTTCCACAGCTGCATGGACCCTCCTTGTCATAGACAACAATGGAGAAATATGTGTCTCTTTAGGGGGAAAAAGTGTAACTATAATCTAGATAATTTTCAAACTTAGCAGAATATATTTGCTAATGTCATATAGCTATGAGGAAGTGATTCATTTTCAACAAACCACAGATCAACCCTAAATATGTGGTCCTGCCTTTCATTACTCAGAGGGAAAAGAGGCATGTGCCCATTATTAAAATAATAATATTGTGTGTGTGTGCACATGGGTGTGAGACTAGAAAAATTGCACTAAATTGTTAAAAGGTGGATGTTTTTCTCAGTTTGAGACCATCACATCGGTCTGTATAATCAAAGGGTAGCTTTCAGAAGCTAGAGTTATCCACCCCATGTTCTGCCAGAGATGAATTGTGGAAGATTGTAATCATTATTGCTGCTTCAAAAATCTCCTGAAAAGACTGTAGTATCAGCAATAAAAATGTTGACAAATGTCTAGGCCATGTGGAAGAATAGAATCTCTATGTATTAGGTCTAGAGAACATGTAGTTGATTGGTTAAGGTGTTACTAATGCAGTTTCTGGGTTTTCCAAGGGTGAGGGCACTGACACCCAGGGTTGCTCTGAACAGACCAGATGGACATGGTTCACATGGGCCCCTGATGCCCATCATCTCAGAATACCCTTGACATGAGATAGAGGTGCTAATGGGGGCACGTTAGCAACTGTGCAAATTTCTGAACTTAAAAATGGAAAGTATTACATATTATTAAGGTAAGATGGCAGAGTCTCAATATGTAATATACTTTCAGTAGAACTTAGACTGTAAATTGTTTTGTTGCATATGGAAAATATACTCCCACCCACCCAAATTACCTAATTTTCTTTGGTTTATTATTCAACATTAATTAACAGAATGAGTGAAACCTTTCCAGGTCTATAATTAGACATTGGATTATCTTTACATTGACTTTTGTGGGTGTGGTTTTTTGTTTTTTTTTTTTAGATTTTATTTATTATTTTTAGAGAGAGAGGATGGGAGAAAAGCAGAGAGGGAGAAAAACATCAATGTATGGTTGCCCTTCACCTACCTCCAGCTATGGACCTGGCTGGAGACCTGGTTTGCAGCCTGGTTATGTGCCCTGGCTGGGAATTGAATCAGTGACCTTTGGGTTTGCAGGTTGGCACCTATTCACTGTGTCACCAGCCAGAGCCATGTGGGTGCTTTTTTAGAGGATGTTCAGAAATTTATAGGAGGTTAATTTGTCTGAACAAATGGCCAGGGGGGAAAAAAAGGACTCAGGAAAGAATCAGAAGCTGAGGTGTGGAAAACATCTGCTTATTGTAGAGCCAGAGAAATGTAAGAGTTTAGTACGTCAGTTCTTTGGACAGGAGAAATGGAAAACCCTAGAGTGATTCAGTACCATAGTGAGTATTTTAGGTTCTTCTAGCCTTATTAACAAAATAGTTGAAATAGGGTCACTGGGACCAGGATAATTTAATGTTTGAATATTTTCATCCCCATTAAAAAATCTTATCTATGAGCTGTCACCCTTTTTCTCTCAGATACCTAAACAATCCACATTCTACTTCTTTTCTGTATTCTGAATACTTTACCTGTTCTGGACATTTTACACATATCCTGCAACAGGTGAATTTTTAAAAACTGGCTTCTTTCACTTAGCATGTTTTCAGAATCAGCCATGGTGCTGCACATAATAGTTTGTTTGTTCGTGCTTTCTTTCTTTCTTTCTTTCTTTCTTTCTGTCTTTCTGTCTTTCTGTCTTTCTGTCTTATTTTAAAGATTTTATTTATTATTTCCAGAGAGAGGGGGAGGGAGAGAGGCAGAGAGGGAGAGAAACATCAATGTATGGTTGCCTTTCACCTGCCTCCAGCTGGGGACCTGGCTGGAGACCTGGCTTGTAACCTGGTTATGTGCCCTGGCTGGGAATCAAACCAGTGACCTTTGAGTTCACAGGCCTGCACCTTATCCACTGTGCCACCAGCCAGGGCTAGTTCTTTCTTTTTTTAATTGGCAAATACAATTACATTATATGGGCATATCATACTATATTTATTTAATTGTTGATGCACATTTAAATTCTTTCAACTTTTTATTATAAAATTGCTATGAATATGTATGTAAAAGTTTTTGTGTGTATCTTTCTATTTTTCTTGGATATATATTAAAGAAAAATTGCACTTGATGAAGTTAAACAGACAAGGACATCTTTATTTAACACTAGTACGAAAGGGGAAGGAGATTATTCAATTCACTGAAACCAAAGACTAGAGGATTTTCAAATGTGGGAGTGAGCTAATGGAGGACATTGTGGGGGGAGGTATGTGTGTGTGTGATCAATGTGATGAGGCCCTCTACATTTGATAATTGTCTGTTTTGAAAATAAACTTCCTAGTTTACCTCAAGGATTAGTATATGTGATGCTATCTCCTTAGATGATTACATTTCAAAGGAATGACTCCCAGGTTTTTGAGAAAGACATTCCTGGGTACTAAAACTGGCAATAGGTTGGTAAGAAGTTTACATCTCAAAAGGACATAGAAAAAATATGTGATTTTAAAGTTTCTAGAGCAAATGTCCTAAAAAAAGGGAGGTCATTGGTCTATATCAGGAAGGATCCAGTCTCAAATTTAGTCAAGCTGAGGAAAATGGAAACACTGTCTAGGTCATTAACCAAGGAGCGGAATTGTTGAGTCATTTAATAACTGTGTAGGATTAATTTTTGAGGAACAACCATACTGTTTTCTAAGACAGCTGTATTAATTTACATTCCTGTCAACAGTGTACAGTAGGTGCAAATTGCTCTGTATCCTCATTAACAATTTTAATTATCTTTTTTTTATAATAATTATTATAACTATCCTGGTGGGTGGGATATATTATCTTGTTGTGGTTTTGATTTACATTTCCTTAAAGACTAATAATATTGTTTTCATATGCTTAATGGCCATTTGTAAATCTTCTTTCAATAAATATCCATTCAAATGCTTTGTGTATTTCTAAATTGAATTATTTTTTCACTGAGTTTTTACTCTTCTCTTATTAATACTAAATGTTCATATATGAGTTAATTCCATTAACTTTTATTCTGAATAATGCAGATGACAAGTGAAAATAACAAATCTCCTCACATTTCCATTTCATTTTGTACTATGTACTACTACAAAGGGTAAAATGAAATAGCACAGAATTATGTCTGCCATATCTAAATAGTTGTATAAAATTTCTACTATAATTAAATGAAATGAAATGAATTATAATATTTTATTAAAATTTAAAACTAATAAAAATGATCTGCAATACTGTCCTGGAACTGAGGATTTACTTTCTTCACCCTACTCAATTCTGTTATCCCTGGTCATTTCCTTGTTACCTAGGACCTAGAATCCACTCCTGTTGAGCACTTTTGCAATGATGCATTTTGGCCCAGCTGCCTTTGTTTCAGTTTCACATTGGTCACTATTAGATTGCTCCAGCCTCTACAGGCTAGACTAGGCCCATCCCTCCTTCTGCTGTTCAGAAATTTAAAGCTAGTATCCTGATCTCTTCCTGCTTGGCCAGGCTAGGGGAGAAAAAATTGACTACAAGGCAAGTATGTGTTAGATGGGCCCACTGAGGGAAGAAAGGGGACAGTCTTTTGAATGATAATATATTGTGGAATGGTGAATAGTATTGAATATTGAAATGCAAAGTGTTCTTTTAACTTAAAAATATAGGCATTTTCATTATCAGCTTTCAAGTTCTCAATAGGACACAGACATCAGAAGATAATACACATTTCATAACTAATGTTCACATTTTGATTTAACAAGAATGTAGATGGTCCTTTTATTTTTAATAGCATTTTTCCTACCTCCCATGTGGCTTACAATTTCCTCTGGATAAGTGCTGTGAAAATCAAACTTATGGTAAGTTTCCACAACTTCACTAATTTCTATTTTGAATAGTTGAAGAACCAGTCTCCAGGATCTCTTTGCTTTCATGCTGGAAATATTAGGGGAAATGTATTGAATAATGCCCCAACAGAAACACCCCCCTCAGTGAAAGTTACACAGAATAGTAAGCACACAGAAATGCTCCACAGATGATTTATGGGATAAAATGAAGCTATTTGTCAGGTCCTGGGGTTTTGAGCTTTGAACCTGTAGATTCTGATAGTGGGCAGGCCTCTGCTCTGGTGATAAACATCGATAAACTTATGCATAGCTTTCAGAAGATTTGGCATGCTTTATTGCCAGCAGCAGATCTGTGACCACACAGGTTGGGCAGTGAGGGTGTTGGTGTCCCCATACACAGTTATCTCACCCTTGTTGCAGCTGTGCATCAGCTAACGACCACAGAGAGAAAGCCTAGGTGTCCTGCACCCACTCTCCTTTGCAGGCAGCCAGGCCGTGTGGGCGAAGGGTGTCTGTATTCTGTGCATGGCTTGTCCATCCTGTACGTCAACAGCGCACATAGTTTACAGGAAGGACAGCTTATATACACACTGGATCAAAGGAGGCTCTATACACCCTAGAACAAAGAGGCAATATACCCAAAGGTGACATCTGTCCGCTCAGGGCCACTATGATGGCCACTCTTGGGGCTCAGTGTTCTGGGGCGCTGGGATAAGGTTAACTTCAAGGCTAGCTTTGTTGGCAGGCTGCAGCTCAAGGGCCAGCCATATACAGAAAGTAATGGGAGGATCATCCTTTTCATCCTGATGCTAATAAAATATTTCACATTGTAAGACTCAAAGAGAAGTTATTTGCTATAAAATAGACTATATATACAATAACCTTATTGTGTTAACAAGTAGTGACAAAAATGTCCTCCTGGCTGGTGCTTAATATAATTTAAAAATGAGCCAGAAATGAGCTTTATGGGTGACTGGTTAGTTGAGTTTGATAAGATGTGGTGTTAAGCAGACCCTGCATCATATAATTTAACTGTTATAAAAACTTTCAAAATTATCAACTTAAGCCATTTCATCATAAAATGAGAAAAATGAGTTTTATAAAGGTCAAGTGAATTTTTCAAGAAGGGCCTTATAACTAGTGTTTTCTTCACACATAAATTCTGTATTATTTCACAGTGATCATATATGAATTTTTTGGACCTGTACTTTCTTATAGCACACAAATTTCTGTCTCATATTTTCTGAATCATCTCTATACCATATACTACATGTCATGTAATTTACTCATTCTTTCAAACACTGAATATCTCAAAATGAGAATTTTTATTGCATTTTATAGCTAAAGAAATTCAGTCTGAGCTGAGTTATGCAGATTCTCTAAGATCCCAGATCTAGTAAGTGGCATACTTAGGATTCAGAATTACCAATAGCCTACTAAACAAGTCCATGGTCATTTTAGCAAATAGTGATGATTCTCTAGCCTTCCTCTTCCAAAGAACAAAGAGAAAGATAAAGAAAGGCCAATTATCAAAAATCCTACTTCAGTTCACTAAACATTGATGTCATTGCTCTACAAGAGGTATATTTATTGGGTTGTGTTGGTAGGCAAAAGCAAAGAATCAAACCAAGAAAAAGAAAAATAGAAAGCAAAACAAAAACAAAACCATAACCACTGTCACTTAAGAAACTAGTTCAGAGGGAAGGCAGAGGGATGGTAATGCTGTCCTTGACCTGGCTTCTGGAATAAAAGACTTAAAAGATTAAAAAAAAAAAAAAGAAAGAAAGAAAGAAACTAGTTCAGTAGCATTTGGTATTTCATGATCCCTTGGTGGGATTACAAAAGTAAATGAACCCAGACTTCCACTTTAGATATTGAGAATTAATAGGCATTATTAGATTTATCCTCTCATCTAAACAACTGGAAAACAGAAAACTATATGAAACAGTGGTTTTCAGTTATTGAAAAACAAGCAGTGCAACCGTGAGCCACAAGAGAAGGATACAAATAAGATCATTGCAACAGCTTATTTTCTGGATGTAGTTTCCCAGAAACAAAAGAGAAAGCAGGAAGCCTTACTAAGTGGAAAACACAGTTTTGGGAAACTGAGGTGCCCATAACTTGTGAGACTGCTAGAGAAAAGGGAGCCACACAAACACATGGTGAAAGAAACAGAGAAAGTGAGGGAGATAAAAGAGACAGAGAGAGAATGCATTTGAAATCTGAAGAGCTGTCTCTTTAAGTCTTACACTGACAATTGATTATGAGTGAGAAGGGATTCATCAAAACTGGGAAAATAAAAAAGAAAACATAAGAAAGTAATAGGTCAAACAATTTCCTGAGTTTATACATAGGTGGGTGTAATCTGTATAGCAACCAGCCATAGTTGAAAGACCATGTAGTACACAGGGCATTTGATGGGTATTCTCAGAAGAGTATTACCTTACAGAATGAACTAAATTAACATTAGACTAAGGAGTAAGTTAACATTACTCTGGGATCAACTAACTGTGCAGAAAATCTTGAAGGATTAAATGCTAAATAACTCAATAATATAACAGAACAAAGAACACAGTACTATTTAAAGGTATACCACTCAATCCAGAAACCAATAATGTACCATAAAGCATGTACTGCATACAATAAAAAAAATAGCATTGTCCAGCATGCTACAAGAGATATTATGACATATTATCATGAGAAGAAATCAACAAATGTAAATGGATCCAACAATGACATATGACATAATTAGCAAAGAATGACATACATCCAGCAAATAGGAATATGCTCCAGAGTTAAAGAAATATTAGAAAACAGGAACATAATGAGGAATAAAATGACAGGTATAAAAAATATATAGTCCTGGCTGAGTAGCTCAGTTGGTTAGAGCACCTTCCTGATAGGCCATGGTAGCGGGTTGGATCTCGGGTCGGGCCACATACAAGAAGCAACCAACAGGTACATAAATGAGTGAAATAACAGATGGATGTTTCTCTCTCTCTCTCTCTCTACCTCCCCCTCTCCCTTCTTCCCTCAAAGATTGACATAAAAATACATAAATGGCACTTTCAAAGACAAAAATATATCTCAAAAATAAATATGGATGATTTTAACAACAGATTACTCAGAAGAAAATATTAGTGAACTTGACATTATAGGAAAAGAAACTATCTAAAATAAAACAAAGACAGTTGTACATAATGCGGCAAATAACAGGGGTGCTTATGTTCTTTTAAATTAGTGTTTTGGTTTCCTTTCGATTTATAAGCAGAAAGTGTTATAAACTAGGTCAAAAGGTAGATCCATTTTTAATTTTTTGAGGTATTTCCTTACTGCTTTCCATGGTGGCTGCACCAATCTGCATTCCCAGCAACAGTGCAAAAATGTTCCCCTTTCTTCCCATTCTTGCCAGCACTTGTTTGTTGACTTACTGATGATTGCCATTCTGACAGGTGTGAGATGATATCTTCTCTGTATCATTCCAATTTTAGTATATGTGTTGCTGAAGTGAGCACTGAAATGATATCTCATTGTGGTTTTAATTTGCATTTCTCTAATGATTAATGTCACTGAACATCCATTCTTATGTCTATTGGCCATCTGTGTGCACCCTTTGGATATGTGTCTATTCAGGTCCTTAGCCCATTTTTCCTATGGGTTGTTTGGTTTGTTGGTGTTGAGTTTTGTAAGTTCTTTATAAATTTTGGATAGTAACCTCTTACCAGGTGTATTGGTGAATATGTTCTCCCATTCTGTGGGTTGACTTTTTTTCTTTGATTTCCTTTACTGTGTAAAAACGTTTTAATTTGATGTAGGACCACTTATTTACTCTTCTTTTGTTTCCCTTTCCTGGTGAGATATATCTGATAAAATATTGCTAAAAAATAAAATAAAACATAAAGGGAGCAGAGCATCAGTGACATATTGAACAATTTTAGGTGTAATTAGATTCCCAGAATGAAAGGTGACAAAGGGGAATAAAAATATATTTTATGAAAACTTAATATGCTAAATTAAAAAGCTTTTAATGACATCTATAAAGCCATGGACCACACAGTTTAACAAATCCTAAGCAGAAGAAAGGGAGAAAACAATATCATGGCACATCCTAATCAAGCTACTAAAAACCAGGGATTTAGACCTGGTCTACTGAGTCCATATTCCTACATTACATGGCATATAACTTGCAAACAAATACAATTTAACTTGATTTCCAAATAAACATATCACATTATACTTATTTTATCTTTAAAAATATATATTGGCATAACTAATTAACACAAACCTTAAGGTTTCAGCTTTATACAGTTTTACATATGTATAGTATATATCAATGCAATCATCATTTAATGTATGAAATAGACATAATTCCATAAGGTTCTTTCAAGGCTTTTTCCCAGAGGTAACTATTTTGCTTTCTAAAAGTATAGATTAATTTTTGCTGATTTCTAAATATAATATGAATGGAGTCATATAATACATAAATATGTATTTGGTTTCTTTTATTATGTTGCCTTATGCTATTCATATGCATTTTTTTTAGCACTACATTTCTTTTTATTGATTTAATCAGTATACTATAATTCATCTGCTCTCAATCATTATCCATTAGTTTTTTGGAGGTTATTTCCAGTTTTAGGCTACTAAGAATAAGTTTGCTATAGGAACATTATGCATACTGTTGGTGGACTTAAGCAGTTGTGTTTTGTGGTATTTATTTAGGAATGGAGTTATTGGGTAATAAAGTAACAGTTTGTTTAGACTTAATAGATATTGCCCAAAGTTATCTAAAGTACTTGAACTAGTTTACTTTCCTACAAACACTATGTGACAGTCCCTTCACTTCCTCACTTACTCTTCGCATTGAAAGGCTTTTCAGTGTTAGTCATTTTAGTGGTGTAGTGAAACAACATTAAAGTGGTAATAATATTCATTTCCCTAGTGCATAATGACATTTTGCACATATTTATATACTTATTGGTCTTTTGGATATGTACTTTTGGCTTGTTCATTTTTCCCAGGTTTGAAAGTGAGTTATTGGTCTTATTCAAAATTTATATTATCCATCCTGGCTGGTAGCACAGTGGATAAGGTGCTGGCCTGTGAACTCAAAGGTTGCTGGTTCCATTCTCCAGCCAGGGCACATAACCAGGTTGCAAGCCAGGCCTCCAAGCAGGTCCATAGCTGGAGGCAGGTGAAAGGTAACCATACATTGGTATTTCTCTTCCTCCCTTCCTCTTTCTCTAGAAATAATAATATATAAAATCTTTTTTAAAAAATAATTTAGGGAAGAAATTGCTTCAAAAAATAGAATAAAAATTTACATTATCCATTTATATTCTTTGTTAGATTCATTTATTTCAAGTATCTTCATCCAATTTTGTGGCTCACCAATTTCAATAGAAAAAAAAACACCTTGATTTCTAGAAGCTCAATTTGTTAATATTTTGATTTTAGTTAGTGCATTTCTGCCCTGTTTAACTTACTCATTAAAGTTATTTTCATATATATTTTTCTTAAAGATTTATAGTTTGTATCTGTCATAGAGCTATAGATCTATGATTCATTTAAAATTATATTTTATGAGGCATAGGTCAAAATTATTTTGGTCTCTATAATGTTCATTTTTAGTGTTGAAGTAAAACAATTCTTAATTGTGATTTTTATTTATTTTTGTGTATTTATTTTATTTGCTATTATGAAAAATATTTGCTAAGCCCTGACCAGTGTGCCTTGCTGAATGGAGGGCCTCCTGTGAACCAAGGGGTCGCCGGTCAATTCCCGGTCAGGGCATGTGCCTGGGTTGCTGGCCAGAGAGTGTTTCTCACTCTCTTTCTCTTTCCCTTCTCTTCTCTCTAAAAAAATGAATAAATAAAATCTTTAAAAATGTATTTGTTAAATACGATTTTCATTTTCACTAATATGTAGACATAAAAGAGCATTTTGTATATTGACTTTGAATTTAGTGAGCTTAAAAGTTTGACTATAATGTTCCCAGGAGTGGATTATTTGAATTTATATCAATTCATATTTGTTACACTTCCTGCATCCATGAATCCACATGTTTCATCAAAGTTAGATATTTTTGGCCCTGGCTGGTGTCACAGTGGATAAGGTGCCAACCTGTGAACCCAAAGGTCGCTGGTTTGATTCCCCAGCCAGGGCACATAACCAGGTTGCAAGCCAGGTCTCCAGCCAGGTCTGTATCTAGAGGCAGGTGAAAAGTAACCATACAATGATGTTTCTCTCCCTCTCTGCCTCTTTCCCTTCATCTCTCTCTAGAAATAATAAAATCTTTAGAAAAAAAATGTTAGCTATTTTTAAAGCCAAGAGTTTTTCAAATATGGTTTCTGGCCCATCTCTCTTATCTTATTGTTGAAGTGCAATTACATGTAGGTAAGATGTTTGGACACTATGATAATTTTTTCATATTTTTCATAGGGGAATACAGAGTAAATTTTTGGTTATTGCAATAAGTATTTGTTGAGCTATCAAAGAGATGTCTTCATGATTACTGCCTTTGGAAGATAGTGGCAAGATTTTGCCTACCTACTAAAAAGTTCATCAACTAAGGATCCAGGGAGAATAAATCTTATTCTCCATTTTCCCATGATGAAGTTTGTATTTATCTATCTATCTGTTTCTATTTATGGAAATAAACAAGAGTTAAAATAAAAATTACATTGTCAATAAAGATGTTAGAAAAGGATGAAAAAGTTATTTTTTTAAAGATTTTATTCAGTATTTCCAGGGAGAGGGGAAGGGAGAGAGGGAGAGAAACATCAATGTATGGTTGCCTTTTACCTACCTCGGCTAGGGACCTGGCTGGAGACCTGGCTTGCAATCTGGTTATGTGTGCTGGCTGGGAATCGAACCAGCAACCTTTGGGTTCATAGGCCAGTGCCTTACCCATTGTGCCACCAACCAGGGCCTTATTTTTTTCTTTCAAGGTCACTAATCCTACAACTGTTTCTGATTAGGAAAATCCACTACCTGCCTGATGCAGTGGCATAACACCTTGTATACTGATTTACTAGATGTTAATAATTATTCTGTCTTTTACTGTATCTGTATGTCTTCAGTAGTGTAGGCATTATTATTCAAACTATATTCTCGGTTTAGGTGAAAACACAATTTCTGTTTTCTACTGATAATCTGTATCTTTCTAAATATGTTCTCATCAGCAAAAGTAAAATAGGACATTATAAACTCTGGTGATGCTGGGCAGAGAGGGTGTCAAGGTCTAAGGGTCAACAGTTAAATATTTACACATCAAATTACCATCAAAGGCAAATCTGATAAAGGTAATTTCTTCATATGGGGATCTTATAGGCCAGCAGTTCAAAGCTTTATTTTAATTGATTAGAAACTGATGACAGGAATATTTAAGCAACTTGTCTTTGGCTACATAGTCAGTCAGTGGCAAAGAAAGAACTAGAATTTAAAGCCTCCATCCTACCACAGTGCTTCTTTCACCATGAAAAATATTGACATTGTGAAGAAAAAAATGTATTGTTGATTGTCTCACCTTAGGTTAAAAATGAATGGACTGAGGGAAAATTGATCAATGTTGCAAGATTGTGGCAACTGTCTTAAAATATAATTAGGTCTCATGACTAACAGCAGGATGCTACTTCTGTAAAAATTTCTTTGTTCCTCACAGCTTGAGACTTGAGATAAAAATATCATCTTGACTTCAGCACAAGAAAGTGTCTAGTAAAAGAAATTACAGTTTAATCTCCCATCAACAAGCTTTACCCTAAAAATGATAATGACCAACATTTTTTTGAATACCTGCTATTTCAGAGAGAGTGCTGCGTGCAAAGCACACATTTCATTTAATTATTTCAGTAACCTTTGGAGTATTGCATTTTTTATCTTAGTATGAGAATAAAGGTTTTAAGGAAGAGGAGAAACTTTCCCAAAGTCAATTGCTCCTCTTTTTAATGGGTTAACAGTAAACCTAGGATTTGAACCAAGGGCTGACTGTCTTCAGTGCTTTGGTTCTCAACCATTGCAGGGTAGACCCAGATTCCAACTGCCTCCAGTTATGAAGACTGTTCTTTCTTCTCTGTACGTGACACCTTCTTTTTTTCTTCCAATTTTCAGTTTACTTTGCTCTAAATCAGGTCTTGTTTCCATCAGTAATCTCTATTTTTCTCACCCCATCCCACTAATCCTGATAGAAGTCTCCCCCTACCTTTGGAATCTGTTATGTCAGTGTCTCAGGATGTTTTTTTTCCTCATACGTGAGAAAGGCAGACCACTATGTCATGGTTGGGAGCAAATGTTATCTGCTAACTAAAACCCATAGGCCAAAACCAGACCACTACTTGTTTTTACAAATAAAAGTTCATAGCAACATAGAGTCATGACTGTTTATTGATGCCTTGTCTTTTGCAGCTTCCACATTTAGTCATCATAACAGGACATAACACATGCAAAGTCTAAAATATTTACCTTTTGGTTTTTTACGGAAGAAAATAATTTTAGCTACTTGTAGCCTAGTCTGCAAGGGTAACTGTCCCTGAGTTGTTTGCTACTATCAGTGAGGATATAAGAACAGAAACTCAAGAGTAAACATTTCAGAAATTGTACTGAGATTTGACAGATTAATAACATGTTTTGGGATCCAATATGAATTAAAAATGGGACTGTCTTTGTACTTCTTTTTTATATTGTGTTTTACTGGTAATAAAGATATTGCATTTTACACAAGTATCAGAATGAAATAAAAGCAAAGGATATACTTCTATTATTTTTTTCACATATAAGGGAAGAACTGTATTTGGGTTAATTTCCTGACCATAGACCTGAACTTCCAAAAAAGTAAATATTATTTTAATTATTTCTTTCTTGTATATTTTCTTGAATTCATTCCTATTTTCATTCAATTTTTCCAGGACAGATCCTAATAGAGCAAGAAGAGTTTGGCTGATTAGATTAATATGGTCATAAATATATGACCATGGGGAGATATGCCTAGTATAATCAATAAGATACTAGGTGTTTTATTTTGTGTATGCTGTTAGTTGTTGTGAATATCTTCCCTGTCTCGTTCTGGTGATTGAAAGAGTTAAATCTGGTTGTCATTTAAATAAGTAGGCTGAGTTACGTGGAGCGACTTTAATTTTCTTTCATCACTCCTTCTACTAAGATGCTCCAACGGTAATACTGCTACATTGCGCTTTATGTACGGAACAAAATTATACTATTCAAAGTAGGTTTTTGCTTTATCCTCTACAGGTTTTTCAGAAAGAACACTTGTTCATGACCTGTAGTAAAACAAACACAACTTGAAAATGCTTTCTTTCCAACAAGCTTCTAAAAAAGTTCTGGCTTCTAACACTGTAGCCCTTCCTCCTGGAAATAACAGTCTGGGCCACAGTGTTTGGTAGAAACATGCTTAACACTTGCTCCTGAGTGAGATGAGCATAATTGCCCAATTTGCAGGAATAAACCAAAGCTATAATTTATATATATTTTTATTTTGTACTGTTTGTAAAGTGTTCTATACATGTTTCCATCTAATTACAGGATCTTAAATACCGTTCCCTAGGAAAGAGCCAAAGGCAATGATTGACTTGTGCAGAATCACACAGCTCGTGAAGGACCTCCGACTTGAATCTGTGTTTTCTGAAAGTCTTCTGTTTCTCTGTTATTCAACTTTACTCAGCATTCTCATATAGCCTTTCCCCTCATCATAAAACTTCTTTACTTTGTTTTGTTTACTTCATGTTGACTTAAAGAAGCTATATCAATATCCCCAGTTATCAGCATGGAAAACCCTTACTCTTTTCAATGTTCATTGTTGATGAATATTTATTAATTAGAAACCACTACCAAAACATGCTGGATTGTATTAGGTTCTGAAATATACACAAGAGGGAGGATTCAATGCATATGGCAAGCTGAACTTCTGAAAATGTTGAAGTAATTGGCATCACTTAGTGGCACCTTGCAGGTATTTCTGCATATAACCACAGAACTCCAGAATAACCAGATTCCCTTGAATGGAACATCCTAAAGTTATAGAAAAATATATAATTTTGGCATTGGTGAGTTGGTGATAATTCTGTAGGAAATGCAGTTGCCCTAGAGAAAACTTTTGATATGGAAAACAGCTCAGATTTATCCCAATGCCTCTCACAATTAGTTTTTTTTACTAAATGGGCCTATTAATCTCAATATTTCCAGGATAATTGTTTATGGCTCACTGATAAATAGCAAGGCACCATCTGCACATAAAATCTCTTTATATTCCTTTTTTCTTGTTATTGTATCTTGATGCTAATACTATTAAGGCCAACTTTTATTACTTAAAAAAAAAAGGTACATGCATTTACAAATACCAAACACATTTCCTAATTTTACCTTTTGTGGGGAACACCTCTGCTCCGAAGATTAACAATGGGTAAGGATTCTCACTTGAGGTAGCAACCCTAATTGAGGACTAGATTTGTATCCATAGTGTATTATTGATAGTACAGATTGGTAAACAATATGGGTTTCTGGATACTAAAAATTTAGAACCAATAACTTGGTTCTAAATAGTAAATTGTAGAATGACACTAACTGGGAAAAGAAAAATTCATGTAGATAATGGCATGTTTGTATATGCCATTTATGACCAAATGGGGCATCTAACCATTGTCAAATTATCCCAGTGTAGTTATGCTATGAGGTGCTTAATTCTCATTATATGAGGAATAATGTAATTTTCTTACGTATTTTTCTTAACATTGAGCTTAAATGGGTTGTCAGCATAATTCTTGTCTGATGTGGGACAATGATGTGGAGGGTGTGGAGGGTAGCATACATCATCATAAGTTTTGTACACATTTGATGAAATATTATTTCCATTTCACATAAAATGTGCAGATGTATTGATTAACTTGTTAAAGTATCTATATTTTTGAAATCTGTACTGACTCTTCTTTCTCGATTAAGAATAACTATTCCAGGCCCTGGCTGGTGGCGCAGTGAATAAGGCACCAGCCTGTGAACCCAAAAGTTGCTGGTTTGATTCCCAGTCAGGACACTAACCAGGTTGCAAGCCAGGTCTCCAGCCAGGTCTGTAGCTGGAGGCAGGTGAAGGCAACCATACATTGATGCCTCTCTGCCTCTCTGCCTCTCTCCCATCCCTTCTCTAAAAATAATAAATAAAGTCTTAAAAAAAGAGAATAACTTTCACATATTTATAAAATGGGAAGGAGTAGTAGTTCCTTACTATTTATCATTTCCATTTCTCCCCTTTTGTGTGTGGGTATTAAATGGCAGCAGTTGGGAATTATCTTCATAAATTATTTTCATGTGTCATTGGGATTCAGCATCATTTATGCATTCATTCATTTTTAAGATTATCTTGAGTGTATTTTGTACTATGTATCTTGATAAGCAGATTGATCTCTCTGTATATTTTTTAGGACCATTTGCTGTAGATATAGTAACTTCTGTATTACAGATGACTAAGAAAAACCAGAAAACTAAAGTCAGTAGCATATATATATATATATATATATATATATATATAATAAAATATATTTTTCATAAATAAAATAAGGAATTTCATAAATAAAAAATATATATTTCATAAATAAAAAATAAGGAATTGGGAAATTAGCCTTCTAAAGTTAAGATGAGGATTTTTAGAATGTTTCCATTTGCTTCTAAAACCAGAGTTATGAACCTACTCAAGCTTCTGTCTATGATATCTCCAGAGAAGGGCAGAGAAGAGTTAGAGACAATGGTTATAGTCTTGGAGTATGGAACATACGTAGAAGAAGGAAATAGTATTTACTGAATACTTTTATTTTCAGGGATTTTGTATTTGTATTTTTTCTATATATAATCTATAGATAATGCCATAGGTTACATGCGCTAAACAAATAAGTTACACAGATTTAGTCATTCAAGATCACACTCTTTATAAATAAAAGCTGCAAGTTCATACTTTCTATTTTTATTTATTTTTTATTATTTAAACAAATTTTAAAAGATGTTATTTATTATTTTCAGACAGAAGGACCGGGAGAGAGGAAGAAAGGGAAAGAAGCATTAGTGTATGGTTGCCTTTCACCTGCCTCCAGCTGGGCACCTGGCTGGAGACCTGGCTTGCAACCTGGTTATGTGCCCTGGCAGTGGAATTGAACCAGCAACCTTTGGGTTTATAGGCCAGTGCCAATCCACTGACATGCTTTCTGTTTTCAAACTAAGGTTCACATCCAGTATTTGGCATTTCTCAAACCTTAGTGGACAGAAGAAGCAGCTACAGATGTAGTTAAAGTACAGATTCCACAGTGGTGACATCAACATAAGGGTTGAGCAGGTAGCTCCAAGCTCGTATAGTGCCACAGAAAACATCAAAACAAAACAATAATAATAAAATAAAATAAAAACAATGGCAGTTGTTGAAAAACAACTTTGTTGTAATTCTGTATACCAGTCAAAAGATGAAAACAAGCATCAATAAATGAATAGGTACATAAAATGTGATGCATTCGTACAATGGAATATTATTCTTCATTAAGAAAAAATGAAGTTCTGATCCATGCAACAACATAGAGAACACTGAAAACATTATGCTAAGTGAATAAGTCAGAAACAAAAGACAAATACAGTATGATTCCAGCCTGCATTCCCACCAACAGTGCACTAAGGTTCCCTTTGCCCCACATCCTCCTCATCACTTGTTGTTTGTTGATGATTGCTATTCTGACAGGTGTGAGGTGGTATCTTATTGTGGTTTTAATTTGCATCTCCCTGATGACTGGTGATGTTGAGCATTCTTTCATATGCCTCTGTGCCCTTTGTATATCTTCCTCAGTGAGTTGTCTGTTCAGGTCTTTTGCCCATTTTTTAATTGGGCTGTCTGTCTCCCTGGTGTTGAGTTGCATTAGTTCTTTATATATTTTGGAGATCAAACCCTTGTCTGAGGTATCATTGACAATTATGTTTTCCCATACAGTTGGTTCCCTTTGAATTTTGCTGATGTTTTCTTTAGCTGAACAGAAACTTTCCAATTTGATATAGTCCCATTTATTGATTCGTTCTTTGATTTCCTTTGCCCTTGGTGAAGTATCAGTAAACATATTTCTGCGTAGGATATCCAAAATTTACTGCCTATATTTTTCTCTAGGGCCTTTATGATGGCACTGCTTATGTTTAAATCCTTTATCCACCTTGAGTTTATTTTGGTGTATGGTGTAAGTTGGTGGTCTAGTTCTATCTTTTTGCATGTTGCTATCCAGTTCTCCCAACACCATTTGTTGAAGAGACTGTTTTTACTCCATTTGATGTTCCTCCTCCCTTTGTCAAATATTAGTTGATCATTGAGTCCTGGGTTTATTTCTGGGCTCTCTATTCTATTCCATTGATCTATATGTCTATTCTTATGCCAATACCAGGTAGTTTTGATGACAATAGCCTTGTAGTATTGTTTGAAGTCTGGTGGTGTGATTCCCCCTACCTTGTTCTTCTTTCTCAAGATTGCTGTGGCTATTCATGGGCATTTTTAGCTCCATATAAATTTTTGAAGTATTTTTTGTATTTCTGTGAAGTCTGTCATTGGTATTTTAATTAGGATTGCATTGAATCTGTAGATGGCTTTGGATAGTATGTACATTTTAATGATGTTAATTCTTTTCATTCATGAACATGGTATATGCTTCCATTTATTTGTGTCTTCCTTGATTTCTTTCTTCATTGTTCTGTAGTTTTCTGAGTACAGGTCTTTTACCTTCTCAGTTAAGTTTATTCCTAGGTACTTTATTTTTCTTGTTTGCTATGGTAAATGGGATTTGTTTTTTCGCTTCTGTCTCTGTTGTTTCATTATTGGTGTACAAAAATGCTTTTGATTTCTGGATATTGACTTTATACCCAGCTATTTTACAAAATTTTCTTATTAGGTTGAGTAAGTTTTTGGTGGAGCCTATCGGGTTTTGTATGTACACTATCATATCATCTGCAAATAATGACAGTTTGACTTCCTCCTTTCCAATTTGGATATCTTTGATTCCTTTTTCTTCTCTGATGGCTATAGCTAGACAACTTCCAAGACAATGTTGAATAGAAGTGGAGAAAGTGGACAGCCTTGTCTCCTTCCTGATCTTAGGGGGAAAGCTTTCAGTTTTTGTCCGTTAAGTATGATGTTGGCTTCAGGTTTCTCATAGATGGCCTTTATGATGTTGAGGTATGCTCCCTCTATTCCCATTTTGCTGAGGGTTTTTATCATAAATGGTTGCTGTACTTTATCAAATGCTTTTTCAGCATCTATTGATATGATGATATGGTTTTTGTCTTTCAATTTATTGATGCATTGTATGAAATATTAAAAAAGATCTAAGTATGAACCATGAAATGACAATAAATACATATCTATCAACAATTAAATCTAAAAAGCAAACTAAGCAAACAAGAAGAACAGAGACAGAATCATGGATACAGAGAGCATTTTGATGGTTGCCAGCTGGGAGGGGAGTGTGGGGAAATGGGTGAAGTGGTGACAGGTTTAAGAAGCACAATTAGGTAGTTACAGAGCAGCCCTGGGGATGTAAGGTGCAGTATAGGAAATGGAGTGGCCAGATAACTTATATGCATGACCCTTGGACATGAACAGTGTGTGGGGATTGCTTGGGGGAGTGGGGGTTGCTGGAGGGGAGGTGTAAAGAGGGAAAATCGGGTTAACTGTAATAGCATAATCAATAAAATATTTTAAAAACATGAGAAAAAATATAATTAAGATTTTTTTTAAATCCAAGTACTCAGAAGCATACTATCACAAGAGAAAGAATAATATAAATGAGAATAAAAACAGATGATAGAGGCATAGTGAGAAATCATAGAGCTAATTGAAATATAAAACAATGGTTTTAAATACCATTATAAATATATAAAATGACTTAAAGAGATAGAGTGTAGTGAGTAGGAAGACTGACGTTATACAAAAGAACCACATGAGATTGTAATGTCAATAATGTCCAGAAATAAGACATGAAAGTAAAACTGTCCAAATTAGAGTGCAGGCAGAAAAAGAAAACTGAAGGAAAAGAAAAAAAAAAAAGAATGGATCAGTGACTTAGGGGAAAATTCAGTTACTCTAATCTATATGTAATGGAAATTCCAGAAAGAAGATTGAGAGGATGCAAAGGAAACTAATGTAATAATATTTAAACTTTAATTAAAAATATAAAATCACTGTTCCAAAAAATTCAATTAACTTCAATCAGGATAAAAAGAAAATTGAATCAATTGCATGTCATGATAAAATTCCTGATGATCTTAGGTAAACAGAAAAATTGAAAGGCAGTCAGGAATAAAGAAAAGCACACTAAATATAGGGAAAGATAAGAATGGCAAGTGACTTCACAAACAAGGAATAGTATACCAGGTTAAAAAAAATTGGGAATGTAATAAAGCTCTTCAGAAGTAATATGTAAATAAATTTGAAACAATTTCTCACTTTTTCAAATTTTCTTTAAGAGAGAATTGACTATTTAAAGAAAGAATATTAACTAAGTATTCTGAGGTTTATTTTATATTTGGGAACATAATGTATGCTACCAAAAACAAAATATGTAACGCAGGAAGCAGAAGTATATACAGTTGCAAAGATCTTAATATGTGGAGCAATGTAATATTTTTAAAGTTAGACTTTTATTAATGATATTAAATTTAAATTGGCAACAAAATATTTATCTTTTAAACAGATAAAATTGAACATAATTAAAATTAAAAATAGGAAAAAAGAGTGAGAAATAAAGAAATGATACACATAAAAAACAAACAGCACGACCCCCATTGTTAGTTCAAAACCCACAATTTTGACTAGGTATGTTAGGTGTAAATTGTCTCAAACCAAATTAAAAATAGATACTGCCAGATTAGGAGTAAAACAACCAGCAATGTGTTATTTGTAAGAAACACATTACATTATTTAAATTTAAAAATTTATTGTTCATGCGATTATTGTTGTCCCAATATTCCTCCTTTGTTCCCCTCCACTCAGGGTCCCCCACTCCCTCAGATGATCACCACATTATTGTCCATGTCAGACGTATATGTGCGTATACCTTCTCTCAAACACTCCCCACCCCCTCTCTTCTCTTACAGCTGTCGGTCTGTTCCATATTTCTGTGCCTCTGATTTAGCAGTATTTTTGATGATGTGTCTTCTTTTGGCAAGGAAACCAAAGAAAACATTAACAGATGAGACTACATCAAATTAAAAAGCTTCTGTACAGCTGAAGAAACCATCATCCAAATGAAAAGGGAACCAACCGTATGGGAGAATACCCTTGCCAGTGACACATTGGATAAGGGCTTAGATTCCAAAATATGCAAGATCTGTCTGGAAAAAGTCCAGCCATTGTTAATACTCTTTGGGTAACGATGACATAACTTGGCAGCTAAGGAGAGGGGACTGGAATGCGTATGTGTGACCAATGACGACTTCACTGCATTAGTCAGTGGGGGTGGTAGATGCCATTGAATGAGCATCTGTATGTGGTGATCACATTCAAAATGATTGAGTAGAGCAACAAATCTGCATCAAATCTTGCATTAAGCTTGAACATTCCTCCGCAGAACTATTGGGATGACTCAGAAGGCCCCAGCTATGAGCAGTTGGTGATGGGCAGCTTCATCACTGACAACACGCCCACTCATGCATCATGTCCTGTGCAGTTTTTCTGCAAAACACCAAATCACCCAGGTGACTCAGCTCCCCTGTAGCGCAGATTTGGTGTGCTGAGACTTCTGGCTTTTCCCCAAACTGAAATCACCTTTGAAAGGGAAGAGATTTCAGACCATCAGTGAGATTCAGGAAAATAAAATAGAGCAGCTGATATGATAGTAATTAGGAGAACTATTCGAGTTCCCACTGTGCTACTTTAAAGGGGACGGAGGCATCATGGTCCTTTGTACATTTGCTTATTGTATCTTGTATCTTTTTCAGTATATATCTCTGTTTTTTCTTATTAAGTGGCTGGATACCTCCTGGGCAGATCTTGTATATTCCTTCATTATAAAACAGATATTAATTCTCAACTCGTTGCTATTTTAAAGTACTCTCTAACTGAGAAAATATTACAATATATTTTTAAGACTCCTTTAAATGTTATTGAGGGATAATTAACAGACAATAAAATGCAGCATTTTAAGTGTACATTGTAGTGAATTTTGCCTATTGTACACAAGGATGTAACTACCAGCACAGCCATTATAAGCATCATTTCATTCACCCTGAAAAAGATTTCTCTGTGTCCCTTTTCAGTCATACTTATGTTTTCAGCATCAAGCAGTCACTGATCTGCACACTGACACTAGAGACTAGATTTGTCAGTACGTCATTTTATACAAATCCAATAATACATATTTCAGACTGTTATATCTTCTAGATAAATTCATTCCTTTATGTTTATGAAATAGCCCTCTGTCATTGCTGATATATCTGTCCTTCAGTCTCCTGTCTCTGATATTAATATAGTTGTTCCTGTGCTTTTATAACAGTTTTCCCCACATGGGAAGTATAATTCCATCATTTGACTTAAGTGTTATTTTATTTAAAATGTTTCTATGCCTCTGATTCTATTTTGCTCTTTAGTTTATTTGGTTCATTTGATTCCACATAAAAGTGAGATCATATGGTATTTTTCTTTCACTGAATGGCTTATTTCACTTAGCAAATTAGTCTCTAGGTCCACTCATGCTTTTGCAAAAGGTAAAAATCCCTTCTTTCTTTTTGCTGCTTAGTATTTCATTGTGCAAATGTACCACAACTTTTTTGTCCACTCATCTATTGATGCAGTGTATGCTGTTTCCATATCTTGGCTATTGCAAATAACACTGCTATGAACATAGGGCTGCATATATTCTTCTGAAATGGTGCTTTGAAATTCTTAGGATATATTTCCAGAAGTGGAATCTCTAGGTAAACAGGTAGTTACATTTTAAATTTTTTGAGGAAATTCAGTACTCTTTTTGTAAGTGGCTGCACCAGTCCGCATTCCCACCAACAGTGTAAACAGGCTCCCTGTTTTCTACATCCTTGCCAGCACTTGTTGTTTGTTGATTTATTGATGATGGCTATTCTGACAGGTGTGAAGTGATGTCTCATTGTGGTTTTGATTTGCATCTCTTTGATGGCTAGTGACGTTGATAATTTCTTCATGTCTGTGGGCCACCTGCATGGCCTCCTTAGAAAAGTGTCGTTCATGTCCTTTGCTCATTTTTTAACTGGGTTGTTTGTCTTCCTGGTGTTGAGTCATATAAGTTCTTTCTATGAATTTATGCATAAAAAAGAATAAGAAGGGACAGTAACAAATTAAATGTCACTCTAAGAATTAATGGGAAAAGGCTTAATGATATTAATATGTATGTTGTAAAAAGAAAGGTACTTTTTAATTTTAGAAATAATGTCTTATATAATTCTTGGGTTAAAGAAGAAATACACACTCATTTTACCTATTCTTTATTAACTGGTGAGATTTACATATATGAAAATCTATGTGTATATTTGAGTTGCATTTATCAGCAAACATTCAACATGAAACTCATGTATTATTTCATTAGTAAAAAAAGGAGTCATGCATTTGCTTTTAGAAAATATAAGAGTACTGATAACCCAATGCCAGGATAATAACAAAGGTAAAAATCAATGCCAATGGACTATAAATGAGAAAAAATCTAGACATAATATATATTAGATGTAGATTTTTAAGAAAAAATTTAAATAAAAGATCAATAAATATACATATAAGCCTAATAAAACAAAATTAATTAAGATTATTAGCATGAATATAGAAAATAGAAGTTAACTTATATTTGGATATTTTATGTCTCTTCTTATTTTGGAAGAATTTTAACAAAATGGATCATTAAAGAATATAAACAACCAGAACTGACTGAAGGGAACAAGATAATGCAATTTTTCAGTATTCAAATGAAAGGCTAATAAAATATTACAATGTTATCTCACAAAATAAATCTTGGTACAAATACTTTTATTAGTAGATTATGTAAATTGAACATTTTCAGATCCTAAATAGAAGAAAAATCATTTATATATATATATATTTCACAACTGGCATAGCAATGTAGAACAGGATTACAAACTAACAATCACTCTTATTTGTGGATATCAATGCACACACAAATGCAGAATGTAGTAGTAATGATTTAAATTCCACAGAATTTATTGTACTATACATGGCAACATACTATGTCATGATTAAGTAGCTTTATCCCAGGAGTGAAGGGACATTTAATATGTCAAATACATCAGAAATGTAAGTGCTGATAAAGCCTTTAATCAAAGTCTAATACCTAATAATGATAATATTTTGACAAAGTGGAAAAAGACAGCTAAATCTTTAAAGTAATGCAAACAATCTATCTTTAAGAAATGTCTAAAAGTATACTACTAAAAACATTTTCCTCAGGATAGGAATGGATTATTTCCCTTAGGAAAACTCTGTCACATAAATGATTAAAGTTTCAGATTATTAGCATAAAATATTGTAGGAGAATGACCACAAGGTAGACAAAAGAAGTCTTCTAAGCTTATTCTTCCTCTGTGACTACTCCCCTTTTTTATGTCTTTGTTTCTCCTTCTATAGGGAAATAGCCAGTTAAAACAATTCTTGGGCAGTGGTCCAATCCCTCATTTTCACACATATAAGAATGAGCTGGTTAACATAATCTTTAACTCAATTATGTGAACCCTGACATGTAATATTTTGTAGGTAGATGTGGGATAAATAATTGCTTAGCCTTTTTTCTCCAAGTTGGCATTCTCCAAGGGTAATAAAAGGCCAAATAATGGATCTGGAATTGAAATGAAAGATTTGTATTTAATTTATTGTCTGGTAGTGTAATCCTAAATAGTAAGAATAAAATTAAAGTGTGGATTTTAGAATGGTTTTATTTGAGGTGTCCTTTAACATATTTAACACTCACAGAAAACTTTTCCCCAAAGATTAATAAACTCGCCTAAAATATTCTGAACAAAGCTCTTCTCTGTGGGCCTGGTAAACCACTGTGGTACTAAAACATTATTTTATAGCAGGTGCTTTTGAAACATAAAAAAAGTATAAAGGGATAGGTAAGTTTGTCAAGTTAGTTTGAGAAATTTATTGTCAACCAGAATTAGACAAGTACTTTATTGCTGAAATTATTATAATATTTACTGCCCATCATTGAAATATACATGTAGAATATCAAGTGCCATATTCTGTGAATTTGGAAATATCTTTTTCTTTTAATGAGTATCACTTAGGATAAGCATTCCACACAACACAAAATTTTGGAAAATAGTTGTCTAGAATTGTTAACGTGTGTAGAAAATCCATGTTTTATATATTTTGATAAATACCATAATTGTATATGTTTTGTGATTTTTCTGGAATTTAACATGTACAAAAAAGAATGATGTTAAGAAAGAAGATATATCTTTAAAAATGTAATTTAATTCTTTCCTCCTTTTTCTCACATTGGTCTTTATATTCCAAATGCTCCTCCTGCTTTTATTGCTCCCTTCCTCCCTTCCTTTCCTTCCTCCCTTCTTTCCTTCCTCCCTTCCTTTTGTGTAAACCTCTTTTACCTGATTCCAGCTATTTAAGCAGGAGGAGATAAAGTGGAGGACGAAGTGGCTGGAGCTCTGGTGTTCTTGCTGCCTCTCAAGGAGTAGTCAGTGCTCCCTCATGAACTCATAGCTTATCAGCTCAGGAAAGTGATGACAAAATTGGTTTTGGTTTATTAATGATTTAACTTGCAAATTGCCTCTTCACTTCCCTGGGATTCAGCTAAGGCTGTTAGAAATAGAGTTGGACAGTTCCCTCTCGTTACTCTCCGTAAGTTCTGACATTTCATTTTATGCATCTTTGATTTTTATTTCATTATTGTTACAAAACACACACACACACACACACACACACACACACACCAAAAACCTGAGAAAGAAAATATCACTGTAATGTTTGTTTTTTTTTGTGTTATGTATTTTTAACATTTTAATTTCATAGTCTTCAGATTCTTATGAAAATCATTTCACAGATTTTAATAAATGCATGTGGAGGCCAGACGTTGATGAGGGTAACATTGTGCTTGGCATTATGAAAGCAGACCTGCATATGTCTGAAACAAGCAGAGCAAAGAAGGAGAAGGTTACTATGTAGAAAAGTATAAAAGGATATGGAAATATAGACCACAGGGCATCAAGTTGGAAGTGGGGTTTATGTTTGACCTTGAAGCTGATAGAGCCGGTGTAAATAACTGGGGAGCAGGGCCTGCCACACCTCTCCCTGCAGGGAGACACACATGAGTGGCCAGGAGAGTGGGGTCTAGAGTCAAACAGCAGGAGTTGAGAACTCCGCTCCGACTTTCCTGGGCTCTGTGACGAAGCGCCTGTCCTGTGAGTACAACAGCAGGTGTAACAATGGCATCTAAAGTACAGAAGTGTTATGGAAGATTATATGACATAATGGATTTTCAAATTTGGAGGAATTTGAGCCAGAGTTGTTGGGAATTCAGCGTGTTTAGAAAATTAGGATGGAGCCAAAGTTGGAGGCCTTGACTATTTTATTTCTTGGTATAATTTTGAACACAGCAGTGACATGGTCAAATATGTGTTGTAAAGGTTGTCCTTGGGAGTATTTGATGCTCAGAAGGGAAGAAAGTGTAGTGACAAAAATCACTTGGCAGAATTTCCTCCTTGATTGATAGAATCGCATTTTTATTTTCTTTGTCCATTCATCCATTGATAGACACTTAGGATGTTTCCATGTCTTGGCTATTGTAAGTACTGCTGTAATGAATATGAGGGTGAAGATAAACATCAAGTTAGTGAGTTTAATTCCCTCAAATGTGTACAAAGAAGAGAGATTACTGGGTCCTAGAGTAGTTCCTTTGAGAAATGTTCTACTAATTTCCCCATATTGTCTGCAAAAATTTACATTCTCAACTATTAATGCTCAAGGGTTCCCTGTTCTCCACATCTTTGCCAACATTTTATCTGTTGTCTTTTTTGATAATCAGCATTTTAACAAATGTGAGGTAATATGTCATTTTGGTTTTAATTTGAATTTTCCTAAGTATCACTGATGTTGAGCATCTTTTCATTTACTCATTGGTAATTTGTATGTCTTCTTTGGGAAAATGTCTACTCAGGTTCTCTGCTCATTTTTAATTGGTTTTAAAATATTGACTTATATGATTTTTTAATATTTTGAATATTACTTCCTTATCTATTATAAAATTTCAATATTTTCTCCCATTCCACAGGTTGCTTTTTATTTTGTTAAATGAAAGGCTGCTTTTCCCACCTTCTGCTAACCTTGGGATTAGTTTGCTCTTCTTTTTTTAGTTCCTTGAAGTATAAAATTAGATTGTTTATTTGAGATATTATTTTCTTAAATGTAGGCATGTACCTCTATTAACTTTCCTCTTGGAACTGCTTTTACTGCATTCCATAAATTGGCTGCAGCCTTACAAGTCATAGGAAAAGCAGGTAGGTCAGAGTTATTAATAAATTCCAAACTTTGTAAATTCCAAAAAAATCCTTATCTGCAAACAATGCAGTTAACTTTTAATGAAAGGTTTAACTTTTAATCAACTTCAACTCTCAATTGAAGTTGTCTTGAAAGTAATGAGGCATTTAAAAATTTACATCATTAAGCCCTGGCTGGTGACACAATGGATAAGGCACCGGCCCATGAACCCAAAGGTCACTGGTTCAATTCCCCAGTCAAGGCACATAACCAGGTCTCCAGCCAGGTCTCCAGCCAGGGCTGTAACTGGAGGCAGGTGAAAGGCAACCATACACTGATCTCTCTCTCTCTCTCTCTCTCTCTCTCCCTCCTTCCCTCCCTCCCTCTCTTTCTCAGCCTGTCTCCCTTCACCTCTCTCTAAAAATAATCAATAAAATCTTTTAAAAATGTTTACATCATTAAGTTACCCAAATTTATATGTAGTCAATAGACATGTATGAATGGGTAGATGGTAAATTTTATACACAGGAACTAAAACTTTCAGGGTAATAACATGGACTGAAAAAACCTGGGCTGGAAGAGTGAGATTCCTCTTTAAGTGACTGGAAAAAAATATTTCACATCAAATAATGTGGATTAATTCATCTACAGGGAAAAGAATTTATGTGTAAGATCTAAGGAATCTTCTCTCTAATGTCCCAAGTCTAAATAATACAAGTCCTGATTTTAATTGGACATATAGTAATTGCAGCAGTCATTCAAATAGAGATAAAGAATTATTTTTTAAGCCATTGATTCTCAAAACCTATGAAAATAAGCAAACAAAATTTTAGTGCTCTGTTCATATTTCTTTTTTATTTTTTTTATTTTGGGCAATTCCAGAGTGTATGGGTACAGAGGTGTAGATTATGGGACAGGAAACATACCTATTCTTGCATCTTCAATTTTCTAGCTGGAAGTCCTAGAACTTCAACTTTGTCACTTGTGATATGGATTCTGTGGCCTCTGACATTTGCTCTAGCTCAGGCATCCTGTGCTTTGTAGGGTGTACTTGTTGTAATTTGAGGGCTCTTCCACAAATAAGATCCATGAGAGAAAAAGAGAACATACAGCTGCAGAGGGTGAGTATTTATTTTCTTCAATTGGAGCATAATGTCACTTAGTAGGCAAAATGTTAAAAAAAAAAAAAAAAAGCTCAGAGTCCACCTTCCATCAGAGGGTTTTTTCAGGTAGTGGGAGCACAGCAGTGTCTTTATGTCTCAAAGAACCATCTCGTTCTCCACAGACACCAATCCACACGCACAAATGATGCTTCAGACTGGTTACATGTGGGGCTTACCTTTTCAACTGCCTTTGTTTATTATTATTATTTTGTTACAGGTTTTTATGTTACTACAGTCGTTTTCCCACAAATAGGTAGAAATTTGCACTTATCTGTATGCCTTTGTTTGAACCACATTAGGAAGAGAAGATGAGAAGTCTGTTATCTATGGCTGTAGAATCAACAAAAAGCTACATTAGCAATGTAAGACTTCTAATAGAAAAAGTGAGAGAGAACAGAGGATTAATTTTACCTTGTAAAAACCTTCTTGGAGCCCATAGTCAATCTTTGCTATCTATTACAAAGAGAAATTTTCTCTACTTTTGCATTTATTAGGGAAGGTTTACTGCTTTCTATCTACCGTTCTGGTAAATAGACATGGATCTCTGGTATAATGAAAGTGAAAAGTATATAAAAATATACATAAATATAGTCATAAAATATACATGTGTTACATGTGAAAATATACTTTTTAAACTTTTCATACTTTATTTGCATCATGTTTTAAAGCACACAATTACAAATAATTATTTTCTTTCTCTTACAATTATGGAAGATTTGCTTTGGATAAGGTGATGGTCAGTTTTATGTGTCAGCTTGGCTGGACCATAATATGATCAGATATGTGGTTAAACATTATTTCTAAATATCTATGACTGTGTTTCTAAAAGAGTAGATTGGAGATTTTCCTCTCTAATATGGGTAGGCATGATCCAGGCCTTTTCAAGTCCAGATGAAACAATGGAAGAAGAGAGAGAATGAATAGATGACTCTCTCTCTGTCTCTCTCTGTCTCTATCTCTGTGCCTGACTACTTGAGCTAGACATCAGTTTCACTGCCCTTGGATTGGGACTAGCATCATTATTGTGTTTCCTGTTTATGATGCCTTTAGACTTGAACTAGAACTCCACCATCAATTCTCCTGGTTCTAAGGCATTCAAATTCAGAATAGAGTACATCATCTTTCCTGGTCGTCTTGACTAGGAGACCCAGGAAAGATGATGGGTCTACTAGTGGGACTTTTCAGCCTCTATACTCATGTGACCCAGTTCCTCATAATAAATATAATTTATTCATAGATATTATATTTTACTTCTCTGGAGAACCCTAATGCAAGTATATAAATTCTAAAGTTCCTGTAACACCAGCGTGTTAAATTGGTCTGATGACCCGTTCTCATAGGTTAATATTTTTCTGAAATGCAGGCTCAGAGATTCTTGGATCTCCTCTTTTATGGACCTGTGCTGCATAGAAATATGCACTCTGAAAAAATAGGTTTAATATATGCAGTATCCTGAAACATAATGAGAATTTAACATAGATATCTCCTTGAGCAGAAGCCACATATAATTGCTTCAGCAGAGTAGATCATTACATGTGTAAATACCAATAATCAAAACTGAAAGATTTCTTTGTTTTCAATAAAATATGATTAGGCAAGATTTCATGCGATAATACTATTAATAAATAACTTTAGGATATTAGTTTTATATAATTTAACTTAAAATTATATAGCTGTAACATGAAAGGATATAATATAGCTTTGATGAATAGAGAGCTTTTTTCATCTCAAATATATCAGAATAATGTTTTCCACTCAGGAATTATCTCATTCATTTACATAGCAAATTTTCAGAATAGAAAAGAACATTTCAATAATATTGTATAGAAAATTATCCATGCATATTTAGGGAAAATACATCCAGAAAAATATAAACTGTTTATTAAAGATCCCATAGAAATTTAGTAGTATTAATTGATATGTATTGAATGTGTTCTGTAGGTCACTCATTTAGGCTATTCACAAAGTATTTCACTCTTTACTGAAGATAGCCCATAAGTACTATTATATCCTTTATAAACATGAGGAAACTGAAGCATGGAACGCTTTCATAAGTTATGAAAGTTAGGTTGTATTGCAGGCAAGACTTTAGCTCAGAAATGTTAAAGTCTACCAAATATTCTGTCACCCTAATGATAAGAATATTATTAGTTCTCACTTTACATAATGTTCTACTATTATATTATCTTTATTTTTTTTAATTTTATTCATTATTTTTAGAGAGAATGCAGGGAGAGAGGCAGAGAGGGAGAGAAACATCAATGTATGGTTGCCTTCCACCTGCCTTCAGCTGCTGGTGGCCAGCAGGTGGAGACCAGGCTTGCAACCTGGTTATGTGCCCTGGCTGGGGAATTGAACCAGCAACCTTTGGGTTTGCAGGCCGGTGCCTATACACTGAGTCACACCAGCTATATTATCTTTAATTATTTAAGTTATTTAACTTGTTATTTTATTTTCCTTTCATCTATATTATTTCTAATTTCTACAAGCCTTCCACCAACATCAAAGACCTTATATATTTATACTTTAACATTGTACTGACAGTTCACAAAGAGATGAAACAAGCTTAATTTCAAAGTAACAGAAGATTTCAAAATCTAAGAATTATGATTAGACAGGGAATACTAATCATTAACCAAGGAGAAAGATTAAATATTAGCTAAACAATTAATGTCTAAACCTGAATGAAGGAAACAATGAGTCCCTTTTCTGATGATCTTTGTCAAATTTCAGCATTTAAAATTTTACAATATTTTAATATGTATGAGGTTATAATTATAAATTAAGATGAGTGAAGACCAAAAGAAAAACGATGTAAAGCTTACCTTTACTTTTCATCAAGTGACCATTCATACTCTTATAAAAACAGCAAATATTTATATAAACCCTGTGTCCACAACTCAGATCAAAATATGGCTATCACTGGGTCTACCATTAAGTAGGAGTTTGATTAAACTATAAATTATTCATGCTACATATTGCTTTAATCCTTAAGTGAAATGGTGGATACATGCTTATGCATTTTAGTATTAGCATTGTAGATGTTTGTCACTTGCGTAGCCTTGCATATATCAGGTACTATATTTAGAAAATATATATTTATAAAAATTAATAATTCATTAAAGCCTGAGGCCATTCTATCACTTTATAAGTCACAGTGGGAAAATAAAACTTGCAAGTTTCTATAGATGATTTAGATTGAAACCTTGAACATTTCTTTCTAAGATACTCAGAACAATCAGGGCAATATGAATAAAGATGATTTCTTCTTCCCTGACTTGCACTCATGAATTGAGGACAATCCAAGCCATGATGATCTCTCTTTTCACATCAGCTCTATGTGGTGAGAATGGTGAGGAACACTGAGATTCTCAGCACTTGTCTTGGAAAGAGGCTACATGAGTTTTTTCTGGTTACAAGACTGAGCTCTGTACTCTCTGTTGTCCTGCTCACAACTCATTAAACTCAAATCTCCAACTGACCCAGAATTGTTCATAGACCTGATATAAAGGAGTTAAGCAGGTTATGATGTGTTTCGTGTTAAGACTCTACTTATAACATTTCATGTTAAATAATGATTCATGGAGAAATTTAAAATAAAGCAGTTTAAGTAAAGTTTGAGAGTGTACATACAGATATGGTAGAGAGTATACCAAACAATTTAAATGTAAACAGCCAAATTTATATAAAGACAGGTGGAAAGAAAGACAAGATGGGCATGATTGGGCCATCACTGAAAAAAAAAAAAGACAAGGAGCCTACTTTTGAATGGACATTGAGAAACTGATTTGAAAGCTGCCAATGCATCTAGGCAAGTGGTGAGTTGCTCTTTGGCCAACAATCCTTAAGATGTAGAGGCTCAAGCAATCTTTCTGTGTTAACTTACAATAAATTCCCATCACCTGAGGCAACCTGATGTGCTCCTGATTCTGCTAACCTAAAACAGGGCAAATGACTTTCGTGTTTGTTAGGAACATATTCTTTTTGTTTGTTAGGAAGCATATTCTTTTTGGCCAGTTTCATACTGAAAACTTAAATTCCCTGTACAACTTCTTATAAGAATACTAGTGCAGGTTTTTGCTCACCCTACAATTATAAACTCATTAGCTATTAAAGGTACTGCAGCCAAGTTAAATATTTTAAAAATATTCCCTGCATTAAGTGAACGGTCTCATGCACATGCTACTCATTGATATGTTATCTTAGAATGACTAATGAAAACAGTGTCCGTTTGTCTTCCAAATGAAGGGTTTCAAAGTGTTATCAATATCTGTATGAGTCCTCTGTGTTGTTGTTGTTGTTTTTTTAATTTTTTTCAGTGTTTTCAGTTTCCTAGTAAAATGGCTTTGAGAACATTTAACTTTGAGTTATAATCATGACTGCATTAATATTGCAAGTGTTGTTTTCTTGTGTGTAATTCCAAACTTGAGCACAATACCTCACATGTCTGAAAAATTAGTAGCAAAATAAGTACCACTTTCAGACAATTTTTAATATTTAATTTTATTGTTGTGGTATTACATTTATCCCATTTCCCCCCAACATTCTCCCCTTCCCAACCTTCCCCATCCCACCCCCCCACACTCCCACAGTTAATCCCACATGTAGTCCATGTCCATGGGTCATCCAGGCTAATTTCTTGACTAAACTGCTCCCCTTCTTTGCCTCTTTCTTTATCTTCCGCCTTCCTCTCTGCACACTGAAAGGCTGTTCTTTGTTTCCAAGCCACTAGTTCTGTTTCGCTTATTTGTTTGTTTTGTTCATTAGTCTGCTGCACTGGGTGAGATCATATGGTATTTGTCTTTCACTGACTTGACTGGCTTATTTCATTAAGCATAATACTCTCCAGTTCTATCCATGTTGTTGCAAAAGTTGGAGTTTCTTCTTTCCACTGTGTAGTATTCCATTGTATTCATTTGATACATTCCAAATGTACCAAAGTTTTTTGATCCATTCATTCACCGATGGGCTTTTAGGCTGTTTCCAGCACTTGGCTATTGTAAATAGTGCTGCTATGAACATAGGGGTGTATAGGTTCTTCCCAACTGGCATTTCAGGATTCTTCTGGTATAATCCTAGTAGTGGAATTGGTGGGTCAAAAGGCAGTTCCAGCCCTGGCTGGTGGCACAGTGGATAAGGCACCAGCCTGTGAACCTGGAAGTTGCTGGTTCTATTCCCCAGTCAGGGGAATAGATTTGGTTGCAAGCCAGGTCTCCAGCCAGGTCCCTAGCTGGAGGTAGGTGACAGGCAACCATATATTGATGTCTCTCTCCCTCTCTGCCTCTCTCCCTTCCACTCTCTCTGGAAATAATAAAATCTTTTAAAAAATGTTTCACAGTATTGGGATTTTTAAAGAAGAAAAAAATGGGATGACTGTAATACAACAACAATAAAATAAAATAATAAAGTGTATAAAATTTTGGGTCAAAAAGAAAGAACATTGGTTAAACCTCCACCAGAACACAAAGTGGTACATGCATGTATTGCCACTACTTCTTGCAGGCACGAGCCATTGCTCGGTACTAAAGGCAAGATCATTAGTGTTTTTAGTGTTTCCCATGGAACAAGGAGAAAGAATAGAAAATCTTCCTGAGAGCAGAAGGTTACTGAAATTTGTTGAAGTCCACTGGGATCTGAAAAACTCTTCTGAAAATAAGGCTGCCAAAAATAAAAAGAGATCAGCTAAGTATTCTTCATTTTACTCAAACCCCCCCACACACGCACACACACAAAAGACTTGAACTAAAAGTTGTAATACATGTTTTTGAGAGTAAAATTCAACCAAGCTAAAATTGAATCCAGGAGCATAAATTATTTAAATGTTATTTATGCTATTGCCATTGTCCCAATTTTCCCCCTTTTCCCCCTTCACCCAGCTCTGCACATTTCCACAGTCAGTCCCTACACTGTTGTCCATGTCCCCATGTCCATGGGTCATTCATAACTGTTTTTGACTAATCCCTTCACCTTCTAGTTTTCTTAATTCTTTTTAATGTTTGAATCTCGTATTGTAATTTTCACATTACTATTAAACCCCCTTACACACCCCTCCCCCTGCAGGCACCACACTGTTGTCCATGTTCCTGGGTTCTCTCTCCTTTGGGTTTGATCTCTCCACCCCTAACCCCTCCATAGCTATCAGCTTACTTTCATTCGTCGATTCTGTCTCTGTTTTGCTTATTAGTTCAGCTTGTTCATTAGATTCTAAATATGAGTGAAAACATTCTATTTGTCTTCCTCTGACCATCTTATTTCACTTAACATGATGTTTTCCAGGTTCATTGATATGACCACAAAGAGTAAAATTTTCTTCTTTTTTATGGCCAAGTAGTATTCCATTATTATAAATAGCCCATAGTTGTTTTACCCACTCATCTACCAATAGACACTTGGGCTGCTTTCCAGGCACATTATAGTAGAAAGTTATCCAAGTGTTCACTAGTAACTACCAATCTGCCATATCCTCCATATTTTTTCTGTAAAATATTTAGAATAGATTATGGTTTATAGAAAAATCAATATTAGCTATTAACTTTATAATGTAATTGCATGCAAATCTCAAAAAGATTGAAGCAAGAGAATGATATGGATATAAAAATATTTATACTGAGAAAAAGTGTTGTAAATGACATTGGTGTAACAGACTTTAATTTGAAAGCAAAAAAGATTCATGTATATTTTAGAAGTGTCTTAGACATTTAAAACTAAAATATCACTAATATCTATGGTGAATGAGGAGTCAGTTATCTTTACTCATTAGCTCATCAGTTTCAAAAATACAAAACCAATAAAATAATTTAAATTATGTACATTTTATAAAGCCATCTTGAAGAATTTTGTACACTCTCCAATGTGAGGCTACAGAATAAGAATCAATTTGATTCATTTTTTAACTTCTTGATAAAAATGTTTTGAATTATTTTTAAAATTATGAAGGATTTAAAATAAAAAATGGGAATGGAAAAACTAAAACCACGCTGAATTAATTAGATGATTTGACATCCCAGAAGAGTACTTTTAAATTTTTTCTCCAAGATAATTTTGGCTTCAGCAAGATTTAGAATTACAAATTTGGTAGTGGTGATTTTTGACAATTGTTAAATTTAGAGTTATATTTATATAGATCAATTTTATTCAAAAAGGAGACTCATCATAATTCTGTCAATCTTCTCTATAACTCAGATTGCTTTACATAGACAAGTTATGCAATTTAGTATCTTGATGGCAGTTTTTGCAGAACCTTAGAGAGAAGCTATGTTGATCAAGGAAAGTCATAATATAACCAATTTCCATTCAAACCAATTTTTAGTCTTTTTCCTTATATTTAATTTCCTCTGCTACCTTACAACAGAGACCCTAAATTTGTCTTATGTTCTTATATACATTGAATTTACAAAATATGTACTTTTGTCAATATTTTGATCCCCTTCTGTGACATTAAAAATTTTTTTTTTAATTTATTTTTAGAGAGCGGGAAGGGTAGGGAGACAGAGAGGGGGAGAAACATCAATGTATGGTTGCCTTTCACCTGCCTCCAGCTAAGGACCTGGCTGGAGGCCTAGCTTGCAACCTGGTTAGGTGCCCTGGCTGGGAATCAGACCAGTGACCTTTGGGTTCGCAGGCCAACACCTATCCACTGAGCTACCAGCCAGGGCTTCTGTGACATTTTTATTTTATGATACATTTGAAATGCAACACTGTATTCATATTAGAGACATTTCCATCAAGTTCAAATTTCAGTGACTAATTTATTAGGCAGTGCTATTCAAAATATTTTTAAAAACCTCTGTAAGGTTTTTACTTTTATTTTCACTTCTGAGAAGTTGACTTTTATTTGCCTTAATTTAAAGTATGTCTAAATTTATATGGTGGTACATATATACTATGGAATACTACTCAACCATAAGAAGAGGTGCAAGTACTTTCAACTGTGACAATATGGATGGACTCTAAGAATATTATACTAAGCAAAACAAATCAGTCAGAAAAAGCTAAGAACCGTATGATTTTGCCCCTATGGGGCATAAAACTGAAACTCATAGACACAGATAGCAGTGTGGGGGTTACCAGAGGAAGGGGGGTGAACAGGTGCAGGGTAAGGGGAAGCAAGTGAATGGTGATGATTCAACCTTGGGTGGTGAACACCCAATGCAGCGTACAGATTGTGTGTTGTGTAGTTGTACCCTTGAAACCTCTATAAGCCTATGGACCAGTGTAACCCCAATAAATTTAATAAAAAATAGAAATAAGTAAATAAATTTAAGTATGCCAGAAAAAATGTGGTATATGTAACTTATATTAATAATAGTCATGATGATATCTTTCTTCATAGGTGTACTAATTATATTTCCTTCTTGTTTTTTGTTTTGTTTTTGTTTACTCAGAGTTTATGTCCTTAACATTTTATTGTTGTTGTAAATGCTTTCTGTATTAAATGATGGAAAATTTAAAAAGTGAAGAAAAACAGAAAAAAGCATCCCCAAATTACTAGAGCTCAAATTGCTGAAGCTTGTAAATTTGGCTATAATTGGCTTTCCAATGTGTTTTGAGGAATTGCAACTTTCTGCTCAGTACATACGATCAGCATCATATGGTATTGGGGAAAGAGGGAAAGTAATTGTTACCTACATATGGCATAGGACTAGAAAAGGGATATGCTCTTAAGATAATACTGTGAAGGTACATTGAAGGCTTTGTCATTTGAAAGCAGATTACTCCTGATGGTCATTACTGTCAAATACATTAAATAAAAAATTTACTTGCCAGAATGGTAACTGCATACTAGGTGAAAGGGATTTGTTGACTTTTCTCCAATGACAAATCATAATTAAAACAGTTGCAACCTGGTTAAGTTTATGATAATACATTGTCATTCTTCTAGATGCATTTTTTGGCTGAGGTTAATATACAAGTTAAAGGGGATGTGATGGAACTCCCCACCTCTGGATCTTTGAGGCCGTTGATGGTGGTAATCATGTCTGTAGTTCTCAAAGGCCACAGCATTGCTTGTACTGGGTTGTACTGTTTCCATAGGTAGAGGCAGTTCTACGGATTTCCACTTGGCTTCTCCAACCATATTGGTCCTCATTCCATGGGTCAGAGATCCAATGTGAGGATTCTACCAGTTGTTCAGTACATGTATTTAGGCTGTGCTGCTATAACTGGGGTAAGAACCGCAGGGTGAATTTGCAGAATCATTGTGCTCATTAGGAAATGTACCTGAACTGATGCCCCATTGGTCATCTGGCCTCCAAACCTCCAACTCCAACTGGTAGGCCACAGTGAAGTTCTAAGCTCCAGGATAATGTATCAACCAAAAGCCAGTCCTCCAAAAATATTTGTCCTTCCCACTGCAGTTACTCTGAGGAATGTTAATAGGGTATATTTCGAC
The DNA here is from genome assembly GCA_004026585.1 of Noctilio leporinus. Classification (NCBI taxonomy): domain Eukaryota; kingdom Metazoa; phylum Chordata; class Mammalia; order Chiroptera; family Noctilionidae; genus Noctilio; species Noctilio leporinus. The sequence goes on along the minus strand of PVIW01006288.1, from coordinate 1,747 downwards.
AGTTTAGCTATTCTTTTCTCAAGATAAATCAGTCTCATTTAAGGGGTTTGAGATCTGTAAACTGATTTATTCTTGAACTTTGTGGAAGGGCCATGAAACTTTTTTAAGTGGTTCCAGTCAGATTTCTGTTCTCTAGACCTAGAACTACAGCCCACTGTCCAACCTCCTGTATTTCCAAGTAAAGTTTTCTTGGAACATATCTACACCCATTTGTTTAAGCATTCATTTAAGATATGCTAGGCTTTGGTATTGTGACTATTGATTCATCCAGAGATCATCACTATTGACTTCCGTCATCATGCAGCTAAACACCATCCACCATGAGTACCTTCCTTCTAAAACTGTCTGGTCTGAGTTATCCCAGCACGGTCACAGCAAAGGATTCACAGCTAGTCTACATCAGAAAATCAGATGAGAGAGAATTAAATGTATTATAAATCTTTGACTTCAAGGAAACATTTCATAGAGATCCACACCACTTAGTTGTTAAATTCTCATCATAAAATGAATGAGTATTCAAGATTTTTCTTCTAATTTTAAGAAGCTGTATTATTTTCTATATAATAATTATATACATCATTAGTATTTATTGACAAACTTTTTTATCATATACAAAGTAAACCAATGAACTACCTTCTAAATGAAAGGTAATTTAGAAATCAAATTTGTTTGGTTTCTGTTATGAAAATTTATGACACTCACTGTGTCATATACTTTTCAAGGATCTTAGAATGTTGCATATATTCATGTGGTCCTTCAACACACCTCACAGTCTCTCAGTGTGAGTCAAGTTCCTCTATTTCAGCATATAGTCAAGAACACAGAGACTAGGTTATATAGTTAAGATCAAATAACAAACAATATACAGTAAGAGCTTAGGGCAGGTTAATTCACTCTTGATTATTTTATGTACATAATCATGGTAAAATTTAAGATTTTTGAAGAATAACGAGATTGACAAGAATATGAATAAATATAATTCCTAGAATTTTATGAGCAACTCACCTTTTATTTATTTATTAAAAAAATAAGACTTTGTTTACTTTTAGAGAGAGGAGAAGGGAGAGAGAAAGAGTGAGAGAAAGAGGAAAGTGTGGTTACCTCTCGTGCGCCCCCAGTCAGGAACCTAGCCTTCAACCCAGGCATGTGCCCTGACTGGGAACCAAACCAGGGACCCTGTGGTTCATTTGGTTCGAGGGCCAGTGGTCAATCCACTGAGCCACACCAGCCAGGGCTCATCTTTTATTATATGTTGTTTTAAATTTCAGCAATCTTTTTTTTTTTGGAGTTAAATCACTGCTCATATGCTGACTTAAGGCAGATAGTATTCATTTTATAATATCATCTGCCCGTCATATGACAACTAATCCCTAAGCCAGTGAACAGACTAAACACACATACACACACACACACACACACACACATATTAAGTACAAGTATATATACATACGCCAATAATTACAAGATGAGCTATTGAGTTATAGCATTAGAATAATCCTGCATGCATCTGTTTTCCTAAAGATATAAAAATCATTTATAGGTAGACATTTTTCTGTCTAAAATACAAACATGTAATAGTGTACTTATACATTTTTAATTTTATTAAAATTCAAATTTTGCTTAAGAAAAGTATCTTAATGATTTAGCTCAAGAACCAACTTTTCTAATAATTTTCTGTCTAAAATACAAACATGTAATAGTGTACTTATACATTTTTAATTTTATTAAAATTCAAATTTTGCTTAAG